>CM018046.1:24074555-24267055 GCA_008638375.1 Nyssa sinensis
GTAATTTCTACTTACATGAAATTAAAAATTCTACAAAAAAAAAAAGGGGGGGGGGGGGGGGGCTGGGAATCCAAAAAGAGAAATGAAAAATGATAAGTTAAAATTAAAATCTGTTCCTTTTCATCATATTTTCGTTTCCCTTCAGTTTTCTATGGTAATCAAACAAAACAAAGATAATTTCCTTCACTGTCTTTTCTTTTCATCACTAAGCACTTAATCTGCTTGCTCTGCTACCATTGCCATATCCTTTTTTCTCTAGTTTTCCTCCAAGAAAACTAAAATCTAGTTATGGAAAAGTGCCATTTTGAGAAATATATTATTCAGAAAATGTAATGAGTTGGCCAAGAAGAGCTTCATTTCCATCAGAATTAGAGGCTAGTTCTATATCAATATACAATTAAAGAAGGCAGTGCCATCAAGTGGAAGCTATGAGGAAACCAAGATATTAAGGATTTTCATCTACAAATTCTAAAGCACCTGGTCTATCTTGATTTGGATTAGAAAGCTCAATGGGTGGCACTATCTCTTGAGGGGTTTGTCCATTTGGAGGCGGCGAAAGGGTAGCTTGCTGATCTCGAAAGAAGTTGGCATCTGAGTGGTTTGAAAAGCTTGATGGACTTGAAGTGCCATTAGTATTTGGAGAGGCATGGAGTGAAAAGCTTGATGTACTTGGTGGTGGGCAATTAGTAATATTGGGAGAAGGCTCCACTGCATGCATACTTGTACCTCGCCATTCACTTTTCTTAAAAGTATGAGAGGAGAGGTCTTTTTGGTCGAAGTGTCTTGCCATCACTACAAATTTTCTCCATATTGAAACATTTGGATCAAAGCGGCTTAAGACATGCCTGTGCTCATAAAGGAATAAAGCTGTAGATATGAGGAGAGCTGAAAATGAAGCAACTCCAGCAATGAGGAAGAGGCCCCAAAAACTCCCAACACCAAGACTATTGGAAGAAACCAAGCTGCTAGGATCTGGACAAGTGCTTTGTTTCCCAAACCAGGCTCTCCCAATATTTACCATTGTATCTCCCTCGGTCACATTTAAGACTGCTCTCGAAACATCAAGTCCCAGAGGGGAGCCTTTTGGAAAGACCTGCAACATACAAAATATAATAAAATTTTCAAGTACATGAGACAAATTAAGAGAGAGAGAGAGAGAGAGAGAGAGAGGGGTTAAAATTACATACAAAGCCAAACCCATCAGCCTTGTATGTTGGTTCAACCATGGTATATTTTGAGCAGTATCTTCCAAGAAAAAGCTTCATGTAGGGGATTTCGTCAAAAGCAGCGGCAATACCACCATTTCCACTCCCTTTAGAGAGAAGTTCATCACATTCTTCTGGAGAGTTATAGGGCACAAGTTTGTGTTCATCGAACTTCTTCTGTTTTAAAAGTCCTTGAACAAAAGAACCGTCTTGGTAGCCCACATATTCCCCTTTATTTACAAGTTCATTTACATCAGTAACAGTTGGTTGGAGCTGTTGAACTGTTAACATGGATGTTAAACTTGCAGTATAGCTTTGAGTTAGTATGAGGACCACAAATACCCATATAATCACCACAAACCTAGCCAAGTTGCTCACCACTTTCTCCCCTATCAAAAGTCAAAACAAACAAGTGGTGAATCAACAATGTGAATTAGATATATATGATCCTTGAAATTAAAGTTTCTTTTTCCAGTTAAATAAAAACAAATTCCCTAAAAATATCCTCAAATTTGCTCTCTGGTCATGATGCAAATGAAAGCGGGCCAGGGGAGAGAGAAAATTACTGTGTGCAAAAACCATAGTTGAGAAGGAAAACCAGAAGATCAAGCCCAGTTGATGTGAAGGAGGCCCCCTGAAATCTTCATTTATTCTATGTTCAAGGACCCAAATAACAAAACCAATGAAAACAAATGAACAAAAGCTTGTCACCCATAGCTCCCAAGTCAATGGCTTCAAGAACACCCATGCAGTTTTACTCTTATTGTCTTTGATTGGTGCAATCATCGATACACCAGACTCCGTGTATGGAAAAGTAAAGTCCACGTACTGTGTCCTGTTTGCAAGAATAGTAATATCTCCTACCACTGCGTCTAATTTCTGTTCATCACAGAATTGAAATTAACAACATTTTTAACAATTAGTGAATGAATTCAACATGCATTTGTTTTTGTCAAATTGAAAGCAAGTGTTTGTAAATTAGTGTTCAAACACACACACCACACAGTGAATGTAAAGAGAATGAGTTTACCCCAAGAAACACTTGATACACCAACTCGTCGTAAGTACCGTTCATTTTGGCATGATCATCAGCAGTTGCAAATGGAATGTATTCATAAAGAACAACATATGGTAAAGCAGCCATTACAGCATCAAAGACATCTATGCAGTACCCTGTGACTTTTGTCGTGTTAGTGTCTGAATTCCATGTTGTCTTTACAAATTTACTAAAACCATTCTTAACTGGAACTCCTACTCTCAGCTTCTTCCCATTTGTCGGAATCATCCAACCCTTGGGTGGAGATGTAGTATCACCTGGCCATATAATAGCTCCCAGATTGGCCTTTGAATTGGTGGAATTCAATTCTCTTACAATTCCATTTGCTTCTGTCCAGAATCCAATCCCTCTTCCCCCATTACCAATCACATTAACTATCTGATAAGTTGATGATTGTAGCTGCCCGTCAATTATATGGAAATCTCCACTGAGGCCTCTAAAGGTAGTACTCAATAGTGATTGGCGAAGCTTTGGACCACTTTGAGATATTCCAAAACTTTCTAGGTCTGTAGAATTTCCAGAAATATTTGTCTTTCCATAGCCGCCGATGCTTGTAGCCCCTAGTTTCTCGATTGCCATGGCAAGTGCAGTGGCAGCATCATATGCCCACAATCCAAAGATGTTTAGTTCAGCATTAAGCTCAGTTGGATTATCTTGTTGGAACTTCCTTTTCCATCTTACTCTAAAATTTTCATGTTCTTTTGTTCTGGGAACATGAGGTTTGACACCCAATACCCCTTGCATTGAATCAATGATGGAAGCATCCAATGAACTCAAAAGATCGGTTATTCCGTAAGTTATGATCCAAACGTAGCCTTCACTCATCATTCCAACCTCTTTTGCTTTGGTGAAAAGCTTTGAGCTTAGAGAAGGTAACATATGAACAATGAAAACTCTAGTTTGCATAGTCATCAACTTGTAAAGCTCGGTGGCAATTTGATCATCTGTTGCAGATGGAGAAATGATACTCCGGTAGGGAATTCGTGTGTCAATCTCTTGCAAGGCATCACTCAAGAATGGTAAAATCCCCTCTCCCAACTCATTGTCAACATAGATGGGTACAACTTCTCTCCATCCATAAGCTTGAATAATTGCACTTATGGCTTTTACTTGAGATGAATCATTATGGGTAGCTCGAATGAAATATGGACTCCGAATTGATGAGAGAGAAGGGCTTGTTGCAGAAAATGAAATAATGGGTACTTGAGCTTTGCCTCCAAGATTTATTACAAAGTCAGCCTGCGTGGATGTTGCTGGCCCTATGATGGCTTCAACTTGGACATTTTTCAATAGGTCTAGGGCTGCATTAAGAAATCAAATTTGAGACTTTGTTTAGTTCATGAATTTCATTAAGAACAAAAAAATATAGTAAAATGAAATCATTTTTTCTATTTTGATTAACAAGAATAACATGGGGGAAATACGAGGTAGAAATAAAGCAAAATTCCTAATTTTACTTTCCATTTTCATTTTATTTTTATTTTTCTTGATTTTCAATCATTTTTTTACAATAAATAGGACATAAAATAAAAGAGAGAAAAATATTTTCTTTTCTTCTTCACTTTCTTTACTAAATCTATAAACCAAAGAGAATCAATGTAATTCGAGAAAGAAATGAGATATTACTAACATTATCTTTAATTAAATGAAATAAAAATAATCCATTCGATCATTTGATTAATGCAAGATACTAGTGATTATAGATAGGAGTGCACATGAGTCGGATTGGAGTTGAATCAAAATTGACCAAGCTCAATCAATTTTAAAAATTTAGATCTAGAACCGAATTGTGAACTTGTTGGAACCAATCCGAAAAAACTTGGATTGGATTGGGTTGTAACTTTTCTTTTTTTGTGATACAGTGTATACATATACATCAAGATCATATATATAGGGTTTTTAACACTTTTGTACTTTGTAGTTTACTCAAAATTTCATTCAACGCCCTAGATTTTAAAAATGTATAATTAAAACTCAATTTAAAAATTGGTTTTAATGAAGGTAAAAAGTGAACAACCGTTAAAAAAAAAAAAGAATTAAAAAGAATTTAATTATTAAAAGGTCTTTTAAAATTAAAATTAGTGTCTACAAGTTAAATACAAATATTGTAATTCAAAAGTCACTGAAATTTTAAATTTTCTAAATTCAAATTCCAAAATACTAACATGACAATGTAATATTTTTTAATGTCTAAATTGACCCTCTCCTATTTAATTTCCCTCCCTCTCTCTCTCTCTCTCTCCTTGTCTCACTCGCGACCGAAAAGGTGCAAAGTTCTCTGTTGGCCAAAACCTCCAAACAAGAAGTCATGGGAGAATCAACTCAAGGTCTATTTTATCAGTCACCTCACTAGCCTCAACTACCATCACCGTACTAGTCATGGCCACCAGCCATCACACGACAACCACCGTCTCAAACCCCATCACCACCAATAAGTCACCGGTCACGGCCACGTCAGATACTGCCACTGCTTCCACAACCGTTGTCCTTTAAGGTGGTGTTTTGCCACCGTTAATGGTGGCGGTGACTAGAGTTGCCAAATATTTTATAAACATTCTCATAAAAATTAGGGCTTTTTTTAAAAAATCTTTCAACCTCTGATTCTCAATCTAAGCAGCACTAGAGTAATTGGTTTGATGGGGAACGGACTCTGCCATTTCATGCTTTATAGCCATAAAAACTTGTAGATCATGTCAATCAGATTTGCCAGAACCATTACAAGACACGAAAGTCACAAACATCATTTCTGATTCAGAACTCAAAGAATGGAGATTCAGAAAGTCATCACATGCATCACCATCACCTCCGACGCAACTGTTATTGGTGAGACTTGCAAAGAACGAGGTCGGGTAATTTGGGCTTTTCAAGTTAAAAATATTAGAACCTCTCGTGTTTAAAAAATAATTCTCTCTTTCCAACCTAAACAAGTTGATCACATAATGCTTGTTAAAGTAGCAGCTGATGTTGGAAAAAAAAAGAAGAAATCTCATCTACCTCTTGATGTGAACCCAACCACCCTGCCTGAACTAAATATTTTTCTATATCTTTGTCCAATCCATGGGGTGTGGGTGAATATGTAACATGACATACCACAAAATGACATACCAGTTTTCATGAGACACGTGTGACTACAGTTCGGCCATCCAGAGCAAGTTCAGACACTCAGCCATTCAAAGCAAACTTAGGCGCTTAGCCTTCAGAACTCACAAGACCGAGCACAAGGCATTCAGAGCACCCTTTGGGGTTCAGAACTCATCACCACCTTAAACATCCTACCCAGCAAAGGATAAGGAAACAGTCTTCAACAAGGAAATTGCCACACGCGAATATCTATCAAGCGCAATATCGAACATGGTAACTGCCATTCTCCAATGATCAAATCCCTATTTCTATGGCTCCAAATCCTAATCAACTTAGGAAAGTCACAACCTATAAATTGAACCCTAGAGGTACGCTTCAAATTCATGCTCATTCTTTGGTTTACAATTACAGTCTTTCAATTCAATTTATTGACTTACGCATCAGAGCGGCTACCGCCGGAGCCAATCCGGTGGCCCTCTGATCTTTTTCTTTGAGTGTTCCTCAGGCAACGGAGATCGGAGTCCCTACCGACCACTACCAACCAAAAAGTGCAGCATCAATTTGGCGCCGTCTATGGGAACGACAATCATTCTTTCAGCAAAAGTGCTCTACTTACGAACAAATTCATCCTCCTTCTCACCGGAGGACCATGGCTCCCAATCTCCGACCGAGAAAGAATTCTCAAAATCCTCAAAACCCCTAACCCCGACCGCCTGCCAGACGAGGAAGGGGACGAACAATTGATCCTATGTAGCAAGAGCTTGACCAAGTTAAGTGACAATGAGTTAATACAGGAACAACTTCTTGCCATATCCAGAACTTTGGCAATGCTTACCAGAATCACGGAGCCAATCCTTTGAATCCATCCGTCAACACGGCTGATCAAAGGGTACAACCTCCTATAGCCACCACGGACGAAGGACTCCGTGAAGAGATCCTTAGGAGTCAATCGGTGCACCCTCAAGGTACCACCCATGTTGGTGGAGACCCCTAGCCATCAGCAGCCATAGGCAGGGGGATACCAACTTTTATTCCAGACATCCACTATCGGAGCACCACTAGGGCTCCAACCCTAGGGGCTTCAGGAGCGAATCCAGCACCGCAAGAGTCTCAACCTCAAGCGGCTCCAGTTCCTCCAACTCAGGACCACCAAAATCCTCCTCCATCCATGGGACATGCCCATCCTATTCAGGTAGGAGCCAAAAACACAAAGCAAGGCTCGCAAGAAGTCCCACCTAGGGACCCACGCAGAGCTGAAGAAGTTACAAACTCTATCGATTGCACTGTTGTGATGAGAGGTATTCAAATCCCTTCAGAGCAGGACGAGCTAGCCAGGCTGCTCAGAAGGCTCGCCACGCCATTCACCCCTGCTATCATGGCTGAGGAGAGGCCGAGGAAGTTCATCGTCCCAAAGTTTACCCCTTATGATGGGACTAGGGACCCGGGGGATCATCTTTCTCATTACCAGCACACCATGGCATTACATAGGGCTTCTAACGCCTTCATGTGCCGTACATTTATTATCAGCCTCAAAGGCACAGCTTTGAAGTGGTTTCACCATCTCTCATCGAGCTTGGTCACTAGCTTCTATGAGCTCGGTAGGCGCTTTCTAGACAGATTCATGACTAGTAGAAGGTTGAGGAAGGACCCAGAATTCCTGTTTAAAGTAAAACAGTCCAAAGAGGAACCCCTCCGAGGGTACATCGCACGCTTCAATGCCGAGCTCACAGAGATTACAGATTGCAGCTTGAGCTTTTTAGTAGCTGTTATGACCTCTAGACTCACATAAAGAGGCTTCAAGGATTCTCTGACAAAGAGCCCTCCTGCCAACATGGCAGCCTTCATGGATTGAGCTAGGAAGTATATAAATCTGGAGGAGGCAAATAGCCCAACTCAAAAGACCAAAGAACAAGCTCAGCAGGATGACCAGAAGGACTCCAGTACAATCAGGAAGAGGGTCAGAAGCCCAGATAGAAGGACGGCCTCCAGAATACCAAACAGCACTACTCCAAGGGGATTCACCACCTTCACTCTTCTGAATGCCTCCCTAACTCACATACTTCGGCAAGTCCGAGCACGTGAAAACATAAGATGGCCAGAGCCGTTAAGAGGCGATCCCAGCTACCAAGACCAGAGCAAGTATTGTGACTTTCACAAAGACCACGGGCACGTAACCGACACATGCAAGACCCTTAAGCATGAAATCGAGTAGCTCATAAAGAGAGGATGACTGCGAGAATTTTTCAGGCAGGACGGGAGGCAGAACCCCCGCAATGACAGATCCCAACAAAGGAGGCTAGACCAGAGGCTGGACTAGAGATCGGACCAAAGGACAGACCAGAGACCGGAACAAAGGGAAGGATGGAATGGGCCTCAACAGTAGAACAATCAAGTTATCTTCGTCCTTCATGCAAATAGCCCGGCAATAGGGACATCTAACCGAGCAAGAAAATAGTATGCTCGAGAGGCCAGAATTACTCCCAGCATCCTACAGATCTCCAATGTCTAGAAAAGAATGAGGCCAGTACCTGAGATCCAGTTCTTAGATCATGATCTTGCAGGAGTACACTGTCCTTATAGTGATCCCTCGTTATCTCCCTCAAAATTGCCAACTTTGAAATCCGAAGAGTCTTAGTAGACTCAGGGAGTTCTGCGAACGTGCTATTCTACGAACCCCTCAAACAGATGAAGCTCAATCCCAACGACATCAAGCCCACCATTGCTATCATGGCAAGATTTGATGGGAACCTCAGTACCCCGCTGGGGACGATTGACCTTCCAACCACAACGGGATAGGAAGATGGACAAAAAATAACGATGTTAGAATACATGGTTCTGAACGCCAAGTCCCTTTACAACGTCATAATTGGGAGACCTTGGCTACACCAGATGAGAGCAGTCACTTCGACCTTCCACCAATGCCTGAAATACGTCCACAATCATACTGTATATTCCATCAAAGGATGTCAACCGACCTCTCGAGATTGTCATGCACTCGCTCTCAAGGAAAAGGCCTCCAAATAGCAATTACTGCAGGCCCATGAATGCATGGATCCAAAACTCTCCCACCATCATGAGGCGGAAAACTTCCCTTCTAGAATTGACGAGCCTTTAAGCCCTAGAGGAAGGGACAGCAGGGCCAGACCCGTAGGAGACCCCATCAAAGTGCTGGTCAGCTCGGAAAAACAAGGGCATTACTTACAGATCGGTCCGGACCTAACACCTACCGAGCAGAAGGAGATGGTAAAGTTGTTAAGAAACAACCTCTCAGTGTTTGCCTAGGAAACAAAGGATATGGAAGGCATAGATCCAGACCTCATCACGCATAAATTGATGGTAGATCCTGATCACCCCCCAGTGAGACAAAAAAGAAGGCCACTCGCTCTAGAGCGACATCGGATCATTAATGAGGAGGTCCAGGTCCAGATGCTACTAGAAGCCAAGATGATACGAGAGGTATTCTATCCAGAATGGCTTGCTAACACTGTTCTTGTCAAAAAGAAAAATAGAAAATGGAGAGTTTGTGTCGACTACACAGACCTCAACAAGGCCTGCTCTAAAAACAGCTTTCCACTGTCGAGGATAGATCAGCTGGTTGATGCAACTACAGGACACGAACTCATGAGCTTCATAGATGCTTAATCGGGATATAACCAAATCCAGATGTGCCCTACAGACCAGGACAAAACAGCATTCATAACTGAGCGAGGTCTCTATTGCTATAGAGTGATGTCGTTCGGCCTAAAGAATGCCGAGGCAAAGTATCAGTGTCTAGTCAATAAGATGTTCAGTCTTCTGATCGGCAGCACCATGGAAGTATACATTGATGACATGCTGGTAAAGAGCCTACAAAAAGGCAGCCATCTCCAGCATTTAGCTCAGACATTTGACATCCTGAAGCAGCATAAGATGAAATTGAATCCCTCGAAATGTACCTTCGGTGTAACCAAGGGAAAGTTCTTGGGGTACATTGTCTCTCAGAGAGGTATTAAAGCGGATCCCACTCAGATCAGGGCTTTGATTGGGCTGGAGTCGCCAAAGACCAAGAAAGACATTCAGGCTCTGAAAGGCAGAATTGCAGCGCTGAGCAGATTTATCTCCAAATCCACTGATCGCTGCCTATCGTTCTTCAAAGCCTTGAAAGGTAACAGAGCCCTATAGTGGTTAGAAGAATGTGAAAAAGCTTTCTAAAACCTAAAGGAGTACCTGGCCTCCCCTGAACTCTTTTCAAAGTCAGTCCAAGGGGAAAAGATACTTCTCTACCTCGCTATCTCTGAGAATGCTGTCAGTTTGGTACTGGTCAGGCAGGACAGAGGAGTCCAAAAGCCCATATTCTACGTTAGCAGAGCATTACTAGACACAGAAAAAAGATATCCAGAGACTGAGAAATTAGCCTTTCCTCTAATAACCTCAGAACAGAAGCTCATACCTTACTTTCAGGCTCATCCCATTGAGATCCTAACGGCCTATCCACTGAAGTCGGTGCTTCGGAAGCCAGAAGTCTCAGGACGACTGGTCAAGTGGTTAGTAGAATTGGGGGAATTTGACATATCTTATGTTCCACAGACCTCCATCAAAGGGCAAGCCTTGGCCGATTTCGTTGTCAAATTCACCCCAGCATTGCAAGACAGGGCACAACTCTGTGATAGCTCTGGTATATGGCAGCTTAATATCGATGGATCTTCCACCGACCATGGTTCTGGCGTCGGCTTGGTACTACGATCCCCTGATGGGCTCATGGTAGAAAAAGCAGTAAGTCTGGGGTTCAGAGCTTCAAACAACGAAACAGAATACGAGGCCCTTATTCTTAGATTGAAGCTACCATTAGAATACGAGGCTCAGAACCTCGAGGTCTTCTCCAATTCCCAACTTGTAGTAAGCCAAGTTTTGGGAGATTTTTCCATCAAAGATGACAGAATGCTTCGATATTCAGAACTGGTGAAATTACTGAAGCAATCCTTCCAAAAATTAACAATCCAAAAAATTGAAAGAGGTCAGAACTCCAGGGCTGATCCACTGGCCAATATGGCCTCCCACCTCAAGGCCGCAAGAGAATCCACGTTGAAAATCTCCCATCAATTAGAGCCAAGCATAAAAGAGGTCCAAGTTGCCCAAGTTACAGAGCAAAACCAGAACTGGATGACTCACAGCCTCCAATACCTGGAAGGAGATCTCCTTCCAAAAGATAAGAACAAGGCCAAAAGGATTCGAATCAGGGCAGCTCGATACCTTATTTTGAATGGGAAGCTTTATCGCAGGTCTTATTCTCAACCCTTACTGAGGTGTCTGTCTCTAGAGGAGTCTTAGTATGTTCTGGCAGAAATACATGAAGGAATCTGTGGAAACCATAATAGGGGCAGAAGTATAACCCACCGAGCTTTAACACAGGGCTACTATTGGCCGAGCATGTTGAAGCAAGTGAAAGAGTACATCAAGAGGTGTGACAAATGCCAACGGTTCGCTCCCTACCAACACCAACCCCACCATGAGCTCATTCCTATTGTCAGCCCATGGCCCTTTGCTCAGTGGGGGATGGACATCATAGGCCCATTGCCAAAAGTCACGCCGAACAGGAGATACCTCTTAGTGGCCATTAACTATTTCTCTAAGTGGGCAGAGGCAAAGCCCCTAACACATATTACAGAGAAAGAAGTCAAGAACTTCACTTGGAAGAACATTGTCTGCAGCTTCGGCATATCACGCGTTATCATCTCAGACAATGGTACACAGTTTGCTAGCAAAGTTTTCAAGAAATTCTGTCAAGACCTGCATATCAGTCAACATTTTGCCTCTCCAGGGCATCCCCAAGCCAACGGGCAAGCAGAGGTCACCAACCAAACAATCATTGATGCACTTAAGAAGAGGTTGGAAGAAGCTAAGGGAAGATGGGTTGAAGAACTCCCTGGAGTTCTCTGGGCCTACAGAACCACCAGAAGAACACCTACCTCTAAAACTCCCTTCTCACTTGCCTATGGTACCGAAGCGGTAATCCTTGTTGAGATCGGTATGCCTACCCTCAGGTTTGAAGCTTTCGACCAAGGGAGTAATAATCAGCAGCTTGTAGAAAACTTGAACTTACTCGAAGAAAAGAGAGATCAGGCTAGGATCAGGATGGAAGCATACCAGCACAGGATGGCCAACAACTCTAAATTAGGGCTAAAACCAATCAGCTTTCAAATTGGAGATCTCGTCCTGAGAAGAGTATTCCCAAATACCAAAGATCCCACTATGGGAAAGTTTGCGCCTAACTGGGAAGGCCTTTACAGAGTAACAAAAATTGTAAAACCTACCACATACTGGTTTGAAAACATGGCTGGGAAACCTATACCCAGGCCTTGGAATGTAGAACATTTACGAAAATACTATCAATAAAGCTTTTCTCTCTTACATCCCTTCAGAAAAGTATTCCTCTCAATGCACAGACCCCCAGGTCTGGTCCATCGTATTGACCCCTGAAGCCTTGTATCCATTACAAGCCCTTCAGGTTTGGTCTTCTCAATGCACAGACCCCCAGGTCTAGTCTATCGTATTGACCCTTGAAGCCTTGTATCCATTACAAGCCCTTCAGGCTTGGTACTCTTAATGCACAGACCTCCAAGTCTGGTCCATCGTATTGACCCCTGAAGCCTTGTACCCATCACAAGTCTTTCAGGCCTAGTCCTCTTAATGCACAGACCTCTAGGTCTGGTCCATCGTATTGACCCTTGAAGCCTTATATCTATTACAAGCCCTTCAGGCCTGGTCCTTTTAATGCACAGACCTCCAGGTCTGGTCCATCGTATTGACCCCTGAAGCCTTGTACCCATCACAAGTCTTTCAGGCCTGGTCTTCTTAATGCACAGACCTCCAGGTCTGGTCCATCGTATTGACCCCTAAAGCCTTGTATCCATTACAAGTCTTTCAGGCCTGGTCCTCTCAATGCACAGACCCCTAGGTCTGGTCCATCGTATTAACCCCTAAAGCCTTACAAGTTCTCTAGGCCTGGTCCTTTCAATGCACAGACCCCCAGGTCCGGTCCATCTTACTGGTCCCTAAAAACCTTGCAACTGGTGCAAGTATTACAAGGCTAGATCGTCTCTATACAGGGGTGAGCCTACTCAGTCACCCCCTATGCTAAAGACATAATATATGATCACAATACGTATTTACCAATTCTGGTTCAGTTACTACGAAGCTTCCTATTCAGACCTTATCAACCATAGCAAAAGAAGATCTGGTCTACGGAAACATGTTACTTATTCTCTTGATGCTATGAGCAAAGGTGTTGATCTATTCAATTACAATGAGTTTTCGTACCCAATTATTATCAGTCTTGGTGGACAGACCTTGGTTATGAGAAATCAGCTCAATGGTCATTACAAGTTTTACGGGTCAACAGTTAAGTTCTGGTGGACACAAATCTACACTATGGACAGATGGTTACTACAATTCATCCAATAGATCATTGCAAAACCTCTTGCTCAAGTTATTCAGTACCAGATAAAGCTCAAACTATTACAAGTTGCTTCGCTCCGAAGGCTGCTTCTTGATCATAATTGGTTACAGGACTGGTCTGAATACAAAGAGTTCTAGAATAACTTTGCTTACGTTAATTGTAAGGCTAGACCCATTCATGTGTTACAGAGCAACAATGACTTGGGATAGTACTGAATCTACTTGGCATCCACAACAGCATCAGAAGGGTAAAGACATTCAAGCTTTAAATAAATTTAATTTCATTGATAAAAGTATTCAAGTACATCAGTGATTAAAAATAAATAGCATGGAATACACAAAACAAGATCCTGTTCTGCTGGAGAGAGTTCAGAAGGAGTTGCTTCGCCATCTTTGCTCGGAACCTCAGCATTGGGAGGAAGGGCTTCAGCACCTTCGCTCTCTGATAGATCGAAGTCTAGAAATTTTGCAAAGAGCTCAGATCTGAAGGTGTTATATCCGTGCTGAACCAGCTCCCGACCCATTTCTTCGACTTCAGCCCTCATCTCCGCTTCAGTTTCAACTTTGGTAGAGGCAACTAAGTCTTGGAGCTTCTGATCATTGGCATACCGAAGATCGTACAACTCCTTCTGAAGTTCTTCTGCCCTCCGAGCATGAAGGTCCTTCCCAGACTCCATAACGGCCAAAGAATTGGAAGCCTCTTTCAGCTTCTCTTTAGCAACATGGGCCGCAGACTGAGCCATCCCTAGCTGTAGTCTGACTTCATCCAAGTTGGCCTGGATTTTTTCAACTTCTTTCGAACTTGGAGCGGTCTTCATCAGAGCTGTGAGATTGTGCATGGTTTGCAGGATACAAAGCAGGCAAGTCAGTACATAGAAAAGGAGGAAGCAGAGGAGAAATTATGAAGTTACCTTGACCTGGAGGGCCGTAAGTTCGGCCACTATCTTCTCCGGCTTCTGCCCTTTGTACTTCAAGGGGCTCTTGTCCCAGAACTCTTTAAGGACCTTCTTAGCGGCTTGGTAGCCGGAATCACCTGGGGCCTAGGGAGCCTTGGCAGCCAACCTCCCCTTGTTTATTCGTTTGGTTGGGGTATAAGGAATTATTGATATGGGGGTGGGGGCCTCCCTTTCATCCTCGGATGGTGTACGTTCCGAAGAACTGGAAACCAACCTCCTCCTCTTTATTTGGAGGGGCTATTCAGCAGAAGGAAAAGCCTCTCCCACCTTCTCCTTTGAAGGCTCAGGAATCCATGTGCCCAAAATTGACTTTTTGAGCTCTTCCGCACTTTTATTGGCCGCCATCAGATTCTTCGGAGTAACAATGATAGTGTGGGCGTAGTTCAAAGTTTGAAAGAGCTGACAGTATTGGTTCTGAAGGTCGGTGGTAAAAATGGACCTCTTCCAAGCACTCTTATCTGCACGGGAACTACAAACACATTAGTTGAGCAGTTCGAAAGTGAAAATATAAAACAGAACAAGAACAGTCACAAGAAAATGGGGTCTCACCCTTAAACCCCGTACTTCGGGGGAATGTAGAAGTCTGGCTTTGGAAGTCCTCCATCTCCCATCCTCCTCCAATGAAGAAGTACCACTTCTTCCAAGTTTTGTTGGAAGTAGGTATAGAGGAAAGATGTCTGAACCCTTTATCAAAAGACATGTAAAAGAGGCCTTCCGATCTCATATATTTCAGATCCATATTACTACGGATCAAATCGAGGGACACGTCTATATTATTCTGGTGCCTTAACACTATAAACCCTAACAGATGCCTCCAACTATTAAGATTTAGGTCGGCAAGGCAAATGTTAAACCAATAGAAAAATTGCCTAACCAAGTCAGAAAGAGGGAGTCTCAATCCCATCTCGAACCAAGCGAGATAGACACAAATTTCACCCTCTTCAACATCATATGGGCGATCTAAGGCGCTCAGTACTCTACAGGTGACATTTGAGGGGAAGTTAATTTTTTCCCTCAGTCCAGTTATCATGCTGTGGGTAATGGCACTCTCCCCCTCCTCTCTTTGAGAGGATCGACCAGAAGTCTCCCCAACCCTACTTTTGGGTTCTATAAAGGCATCTACTATTCTAACCTCTGAGCTAGAGGGGGACCCTACCGACTTATTTCCGGCACTACCGGAGGGATGACTATCTACGATTTGGACATGAGACGGCACAGACGTCTCAGAAGAACTTCTTGTGCCATAACCGGTATTAGAAGATGAAGGAGAGGCTGACATTGCCGAAAATAGGGAAAAGAAGAAGAAAAATTAAAAAGAGGAAGTAAGACCGAAATCAAACCTGAAATAAGACAAGAAAGGGAAGTCTCGGATGATGTACACTCCTCAAGGATCACTGGTCGCTCTGGTTCAACAATGACAAAATCTCTCTTTCGAAATACAGTGAGAATAGGGAAGGAAAGGGCATACGAAGCCCCTCCTCCCCTTTATATATGTCTCCAAGAATGGGGCCTACCAAGCCGAACCGTCATAATGGTTACAGACAATGATGGCCTTGGAAGCCCAAACATTTGCTGCACAATAAATGACGCGCCAACAGCCGTCTTGGAAATCGGAAAGACAGTACGCGTGAATTTGCAGGAGCTCGTAGCCCTAGTTATGCTCTGAGCTCGAACTAAGGCTCGGGGGGAAGTAATTGACATACCACAAAATGACAAACCACTTTTCATAAGACACGTGTGACTACAGCTCGGCCATTCAGAGCAGGCTCAGACGCTCAGCCATTTAGAGCAAGCTTAGGCGCTTAGCCTTCAAAACTCACAAGACAGAGCACAAGGCCTTCAGAGCACCCTTCGGGATTCAGAACTCAACACCACCTTAAACATCCTACAGAGTAAAGGATAAGGAAACAGTCTTCAACAAGAAAACTGTCACACGCGAATATCTATCAAGCGCAATATCCAACATGGTAACTGCCATTCTCCGATGATCAAATCCCTACTTCTATGGCTCCAAATCCTAATCAACTTAGGAAAGTCACAGCCTATAAATTGAACCCTAGATACGCTTCAAATTCATGCTCATTCTTTGGTTTACAATTACAGTCTTTCAATTCAGTTTATTGACTTAAGTATCGGAGCGGCTACCACCGGAGCCCATCCGGTGGCCTTTTGATCCTTTTCTTTGAGTGTTCCTCAAGCAATGGAGATTGGAGTCCCTACCAACCACTACGAACCAAAAAGTGCAGCATCATAACACTAAGGCGACACTTGAATAGCGATTCAAATATAATTTTTTGAGAAATATTTTAAAAAATTTTGTAATTAATTTTTTAAAAACTGTAAAAATACATTTGGATATGATAATTTAAATTTTAAAAAATTAAAATAAATAACTTGCCAAACGCATATCCCTCGTTTTGGAATTAAAAATCTATTTTTGAAAACGTAAACAAACAAAGCCTAAAAGTCTCTTATATTTTAACACTAATAGAAAAATATTTTGAAAAACACTTTCCAAAAATGTAGGCTAGCAAGATAAAGTCATTTGAACCCTAGAAGTATGCTTCAAATTCATGCTCATTCTTTGGTTTACAATTACAGTCTTTCAATTCAGTTTATTGACTTAAGCATCGGAGCGGCTACTGCCGGAGCCAATCCGGTGGCCCTCTGATCCTTTTCTTTGAGTGTTCCTCAGGCAACGGAGATCGGAATCCTTATCAACCACTACCAACCAAAAAGTGCAGCATCATAACACTAAGGCGGCACTTGAATAGTGATTCAAATATAATTTTTTGAGAAATATTTTTGAAAATTTTGTAATTAATTTTTTAAAAACTGTGAAAATACATTTGGATATGATAATTTAAATTTTAAAAAATTAAAATAAATAGCTTGCCAAACGCGTATCCTTCGTTTTGAAATTAAAAATTTGTTTTTGAAAACGTAAACAAACAAAGCCTAAAAGTCTCTTATATTTTAACACTAATAGAAAAATATTTTGAAAAGCATTTTCCAAAAATGTAGGCTGGCAAGATAAAGTCATTTGAACTATTGGAAGTTGTTGCAAGGAAAAGAATTTTCTCAAATCTCTCGGTTCGAGAAATATTTTTTCATTGATATCTTTCTTTTTTTATAGTTATATACTCTTTTCTATAACTAACTTTTTTATTTTATTAATGTTAAAGTATTATTATTTTTCTAAAGAATAAATAATTTTTTATACATTATTAAAAATATGTAAAATAATTTTTATTTTTTAAAATTAGGCAAATTTTACTCTTTAACCATTCACCTTATCTTAATTGATTTAGGGCTTTGTTAAAGAAAAGAGAGGGATACTCACGACGAATTCCTCAACACTACTCTCGCAACAAGGACCACCGTCTCCATACCACAACACGACCGCAACAACGAGCACCAATCGAACCACCATTGTAACCAACCTCCCCCTAGTCGCCGCCATACTTCTCCCAGAGCATTGCAAAACCGATTGGACCTTCTCCACCGAAAGCAACCACTTAATGCCCCTTTTCAGCTTCCCCAAAATTTCCTACCTAATTCACATCGGAAACCTCCCCACTGATTCTCTCCCCGAGAGATATATGATCGGTTGATACGTAGAAATTCCATGTATCTAAAAGAAGTCCGCCATATTTCAAAGCCATTGTCAACGATGCCCTAGCCTTAGCGTCATCGATTATTGAATACCACCACCTTAGGTTTTAATAGTCACCCACTGAACATTGGATTGAATATATTTTGTGATAATTTAGTCAATCACGGTGTGAATCTGATAAAAAAAACAACACGATGAGATCTTTCGTTATCCCAGTTAAACTTGCACTTTGTTTGAAAGTTATTGGAAATGAAAGAAAAGTCAAGTTATAAGAAAGTGTGGAGCGAAGTACATCATCAGTGATTGTTGATCAGAGTTACATAAGAAAATGACGAAAGCAATCGGAGGCGTTGGTTCACTACCAGATGATTGCTCTGAACTAAACGATCAATATCACAAGATACGTAATTCAAAGATCTTTGGTTCGGACAGGACCTATGCTTTGAAAAGAAGGCACGACATTGAGGGAGTTGATTTGAAAGTTGCTGGAAAAGGATGCAAAATAGAGGATCTCACCATAGGTGTTATTTGGCATATATCGAGAAGAAAAATTTCACACCGTGAAATTTCAATGTGTTTTAACAAAAATTGAAATTTTACTATTTTTGTTGAAACATGATAAAATTCATTGTATATATCCTTCTTTGATGAGTTTTCACTATTGTTGGTGTTGTTGTTTTGCTTGAAATTTTGTGTTCTGAAACATAGTGTAGTTTTCAATGCTAGTAAATTGCCTTAATAATTTCTTTTTCTTTTTAGGAGTGAAATTTCTCTGATTTAATGGTGATAATCATCTCATAAACTTATTTTATTTTATTTTTAAAATTAAAATTTCTTTGTTTCTTTGAAAAATAGTAAAATTTTATCATTTCTCAACGAAACAATTGGACTGAAATTTCATTGTTCGTTGTAATTTTTTTTTCCAAAATTTCATATGCAATATGGATATAGTTTAATAGATCCTAATTTTTAAAGTCCAAATATATAAATTTTATTAAAAAATAAATTTATAAGTTATATTAAATTTTGAAATTCGAAAAAACTTTCTTAAAAGACTTCTGCTATTCATGGTATATGATTGGAGAAAAACACTCAATAAGATGGGTACTTTAGTAACAAAAAGATTGATGGAATTTTAGAGTTAAAAAGAATAGGTTTGAATCACATCCTAATTAACAACACATTTGAGAATCATTGACTGAATCCTTATAAAATATAGATATTATAAAAAAATTATAATTTTTTTTTGTACACAAGGCTTTCACATAATAGTGAATATATTAAGCAAAAGAGACTTTATCATTGACACAACTATTTATTATTGCTGCTAAAAAATATCATTATCAACTTTAATTAAATATATATATATATATATATATAGAAAATAAGATTATCACTATTATCACTCATCACAAATGTCTAATCCCCTCTGACTCATTAAAATGTGTGGACATAGAGAGAGTGTGAAGTTTCATGCCCAGCACCTTGAAAATTCTACAAATCAAAAAGTATTGTTCTTCCAGGTCTATGAAAGTCGAGTGCTATAAGGGCATGCATAACAGATAATGAGATATAAAATGAGCTGTTATTTAAGAATAATAGGGATCATTTTGCTCGTGGTTGTATTAAATCAAAGTTGACCATTTTATTCAAAATAGAGAAGAGATTATGTAAAAGACATAAAATTACGCACAAAAAGCATGACTTTACAATGCTCATAGTGTTTTATACATTATACACAAGTGGTAACATAAGAATTAATCGTCACAAGAGTGAACTGATTAATTCTTTTGAGCAACATATGACCTTGTGATAAAATAATTGGATATTTGTGTTTGACTAGACGTTTAGTCCACTTCCAATCTAATTGATTTTTGTCTTTTCTTCATTTTTAAATTTCAGTCTTTCGGACTGAATGGAACTATTTATTCTTTGTGAAAAAATAGTTCAATGTACATTGATTAATTTGATCTACCCCATGATAGAAGTAGCTTCATTATATGAGGATGATAGTGGCTCTGTCTCATTGAATTATTTGAGAATTTTGGACTTATCTCTTTATGACGTTTCGCGATGTTATTTTTTTAACAATAACATAGACACATTAAACTAAATTGGATGGCTAGATTAGCTTGAGAAGGCCTATTGGGGTTACTCAGAAAAATCAATTTATCAGTGTGTAAACCTTATTTGATTAGAAAGACCTGTAAGAAACCTTATTTGTAAGGCAGACCGACTCCTTATCCACTAGAGTCAATCCTAATAGCATATGCGAAGTCATGATGTTATGAAAATTGGGCACATAGTAGAATCTATTATTTTCTTACTTTGTTACTCGCGTTATGATTACTCACCTAACTCAAGCATTAGTTGCTTTGAGCATTGTTATAAGCATTAGTTGCTTTAAGCATTTGTCAAGAGGTTGAGTGTTGAATATGTTTTGTGTGGCTCATATCCTTAACTAAGTTCCCTAATAGTCAATTCTTTTAAGATTGAAAATGATGAAAAGCTTAATTTGGAGGGCTTATCACCTTTTAGGGTTTATGTGATTTGTTCACATTATTTATTATTTTTATGAAAACTTGACCCTAAGTTTTAAAAATATTAGCTTTTTAAAATATTATTTTTGAAAGTTTAAAGGGCCATTGGATTTTTAATTGAACATCCCAAGTTAAGGAATGACTAAATTGAGTTGCGCAATGAGAAAACTTTAAAAGATTTTTAACTTTGTTGGTTAATGGAATCTATGGAATTCACACCATCTCTCGGCGAGGGTGGAAAATTGTTATTTCATTCTAGAATCGCCGATGATATTTTGGATAGTGGGAGTGACTTGCTGCCTAGTGGGAGTGTACTATTAATTGGAATTGTACCAATTCTTTCAGGTATTGTTGAAAGTGGGTACAAAGGAGAAAGGTTTGAACCCTTTGTCGAAAGACATATAAAACATGCCCTCTAACTTCGGGTATTTTATGTTCATATTGCTCCTTATCAATAGAAGGTCTACCTCGACATTGTTTAAGTGTCCTAAAACTATGAACCCCAGTAAATGCCTCAAGCTATTTATATTCAAATCAACAGGGCAGATATTAAATCAATGAAAAAATTTCCTAATGAAAGGATGGAAGGGAAACCTAACCCCTATCTCAAACCACTCAAGGTAAACACGTATCTTGCTTTGCTCAGTATTGGAGGAGGCGATCCATGGGTCCAAGTACCTTACATGACACATTTGTAGGGAAGTCAAAAGCAGCCCTTAGAGCATTTATCATGCCCTAAGTCATGACGCTTTCTCCCTCCTCTCTTTTGTAGGGTTTACCCGAGGTTTCCCCCACAATATTTCTAGGTTCTATGAAGGCCTCTACTATCCTAACTTTAGAACCAAGATTTGGGTCATTGACAATCTTATTTTCTACATTCTCCGATGGGCTACTAGCTATAAGGTCAGCTTCTATTTAGTCGTATATCTCCAAGGACTCTTCTGTTTCATAGCCTGTGCTTAACTAAGCATCAGAGGCCGACATGGTCGAAATAAGAAAATGAAGAGGAACAGAAAAAGATACGAAGAACTTGGAAAAAGATTTGAAACTAAACCTAATTGCAAAGTTGATCAGAGTCGATCTTCTTAGACGCCAGAGTTCGTCTTACTCGAAGTTTTCTTTGGCGATATGATAAAAAGGCAAAAAATGATGAAAGGAGAGGCATCAGTGTGCTCCCCTCACCCTTTTATATAGATCTAACAGGTGTCATGTGGGAGGCACTCAATTCCGAACCGTCGCGGTGGTTAGAGCAATAATGGCCTCGTAATTCCAACTGGCAGCTGACGCAATGAATGTCACATCACCGGCTGTCTCCTCAGAATATGGAGTGACGCATTTATACATATTACACATGTAGCACCTCAGAAACCCAAACCTCAGTTCTGCATGCGTACCACAAAATTGAGGGTCAGGGGGAATAGCTGATATACCATAAAATAACAAACATATTCAAAGCATGACACGTGTCTGTACAGAGCTATTCAGGGTACAGATCAAGAAAAATTATTTATCGAGATCAAACATGCATGGAGGGTTCAAAGGTATGTGGTTCAGAATATATCATCGTCTTCCATATCTTACCGACCTCAGAAAAAGGAAACATAGTTCAATATGACAACTATTATTTTCGGATATCTTCAAATCCCTACTTTTATGGCTTTTAATCCTACGCAACTTAGAAGATCTACAATCTATAAATAAGACAATATGGTACACTTTGAAGATATATTTAATTCTTCTTTTCAATTATAAATTTATTTTCTTTACTGACTTTATTATCAAAGTGATTACCACCAGAACCTTTCCGGTGACTCTCTAATCCTGAGTTCTTGACAAGTAATGAAAGATGGGAGGCCCTTCTGATTAGAAAGGAGCAGCATCAACATATATTTTTTCCATCATTCTCTCAATTGTTAATGGTAAGATTTTTTATCACAAGCTTATGTATAAGATTGTCCTCATGTAAACAATTAATTCTAGGATCCATGGCCATTTGACTTCAATTCATCTCAGTCATCTTCAAAAACATCAAGAAGTACACAATATAATCCGGTAATTGTCTATGGCTTTACCTATTAGTGTAGCAAATTTTTTTGTCGACAAGAAGTTATATAACATTTTTCTTGTTTGTAGACATGGCCAAGATCAAACCAACAATGCCGAGATGACACCTAACTTTTCAAAAAAGTTATAATATAAGATACACTACACCCAATATTTATTCAAGCAATGGTACAGAAAGTTGAAAGAAAATTAACAGATGACAGTTCTAAAATCATTTGACTTGCGTATTATTTTCTCGAAATTTCAATTTTTTAATGAAGACTTTCCTCATTGATGATAAGTCTCTTCATGATCTTTTTCTTGGAGATTGCAGGCCTAATGGCCAATAACTTTATTTCTCTTAATTCGTACGGTTTTGGAATAAATGTGTCTATATATATATATATATATGTATGTTCATAAAGTTGGGCTAAATATGATGTGTTTAGGCCACGCGGTTTGGTCTACCGTCTGCGTAGCCATGACAAGAAGCTGAGACAAGTCCTGAATTACTATTGATATTGTTGGTTAGAGAAGGAGGAGGGACCTGTAATTACAAAATACTATCCAATCAAATTTCTAGTAAAAAATTAAGCCCAGTTTCCATTTAGTATTATATCGATCCTAAAATTCAAATGATATTCGTTGTGTTATTGTATGTAGTTTAATCCTTCACTCTAATGGATGATCCAGTTGTACTATAACAATTAATTAATACAACCATTGAAGAGAGAGAGAGAGTACCCGCTGCAGCTGCACCAATAACATCTTCTTTGGAATCTCTAGTGTGTAGAACCAGCCTGGTCTTGTAGTAACCGTGGGAGGCATAGAAGTCTTGAAGGGCCATTGAGATGCAGCTCAACCCCATCTTCCCTACCCATTTATCGATGTCTAAAACCACTCCCACATTTACTGGGATTGTTGTGTTCTGCGCCGTGGCCATCTCTCCGAAGAATATTTTTAGAGAGAGAAAGAAGAAGATAGAGAAAATAATGAGTTCGGTTGGTTTTCGTCTCATTTTGAACCTCTTAGCAGCTTTGGAATTCGCACAACAATTTATGCAAATGCCCGAAGATGCGTGTTTATATGGCAGATATGATTTCGGAATATGAAGCCTAGAAACACAGTAATTACTCATTTGGTAGGACTTAACTGGATTATATTAGATTATATTATATTATATTAATATACACATAAACGTATAACTTGATAGATAGGTAGAAAAAGAAAATGAAATATCTATAGTTTTTCAGTAACATTGGGTGCATGCATGAAATTTTCTTGCTCTTTGGATTAAATTAATAATGAGATACCAGATATGACAATCCAAAATGATCATATATGGAGCTAATGCTATACAAAACAAATAATGAGTCTATAATTAGGAATTGCCCATCCAAAAAAGTAAAAATTATTATAAAATTTAGGAAGATTTATTAAAATCCTTTTTAATTATTGACAAATACAAGAGTATATCTAGTTTATGGATTTGGTAAAGAAAAAGATAAAGGTAAAGAATTTTCATATTTTCTTTCTAATTTGAGAGAATACGTCAAAAGAATACATTAGGGGTACTGATAGAATACTGATGACGGCAATTCAGACCATCAAAAAAAAAGAAAAATTACTTTAAGTAAATGAGAGAATTGAGAAAAATTACTTAAGATCTTGCCTCTTTTTGTAATAGGATAATTGTCATTCTTAATTGAGTAGAATAAGGAAGTTATCAAACTAAGTTGGTAAACTTAACATAATCATTTTCAAATAGAACACTACCACAAAACTTTGATAAAATGTCAAATGTGTGAGGTTTGAAGAGTTCAGTCGTATGAGTTATGTTGGCCTAACTATTAAATGACCTTCTTCATATTTAGAGTAAATGATTTTGACACTTTTAGAATCAAAAGATGAAAATTAGGTTCGACCACATTTTAGAATAATGACAATCTGCACTGATAATTTAAATCTTTATCAAATTGCAGCATTGCGACAATTGAAGACACCGTTCCATTTAGAAATTACAACTTTGATGTCAAAATGAATTTTGACAACTAACATCATTTGTATGTCAATAACTTTTCTTGAGAGTGTCCTTAATATTAGTACCATAACAACTGTATTGATATATGATTTAATCTTAATGACATGCTTTATTTTAGTCGTAGCACTACTTATATCTAATTAGAAATTAATTTTTGGTTTGATTTATGAATTTTGTGATCAGAAAAATGAAAGGATAATAATAATAATAGTAATTTTTAACTTTTAATTTTATTAAAGTTAAAAAAAATAGAAAGAAGATCAACTTTTATGCTATATCGGCTTTTACTTACAGTCTAGGTTGAATATTTCATACCTTAAAATTATCTTATATGTGCAATATAATGCTTATAAACCTAAGTTCAAATGCTCATTTTTTTCAAAAAAAATACCTATATTATGTATATTTCATTGCCAAAAAAAAAAATTAAAAAATTATATGTATCCAAAAAAAAAAGAATGATAAAATAAATAAAAAAAATGGAAAATGAAGTGTTCATGAGGGCTAACCCAATCCCAGGCGAAGACAATTTGTTTTTTTTTTGGGTTAAAAAAACTTATTGGTAATATACAAAAGCATAAAATATCCATGCACTTATGGGTGTTATTAGCTCATCTCAGCGAGGCATACGACCTAATTGAAATGTTCCTCAATTATAGGAGTG
Source organism: Nyssa sinensis (assembly GCA_008638375.1). NCBI lineage: Eukaryota > Viridiplantae > Streptophyta > Magnoliopsida > Cornales > Nyssaceae > Nyssa > Nyssa sinensis. Next base: position 24,099,193 of record CM018046.1, read on the forward strand.
GGGCTCATTGGGAGCAGTCCAAACTCCAAAGGTCAAAGATATCGTCTGTACTTTTATATATTTCATTATAATCCTCGTTTATCTTCACCAAATCCCCCCATGATTGAAAGATATTGATGCGATACATGAAAAATTGGTTGAATGAGCTAACTATATTTGAGAAGTATATGTAATTTTTTTAAAAAAAAAGTTAATTACATTTCAAATATATAAAAGTGAGTGAGAATAGCCTTTCCCTTTCAGTTAAGATACTATAATTTCAATTGCAACACTTAATACGTACTGTTAATTTTTAAATTCAAATGAATGCTACTCTATAATTTATTCTATAATTTCAAATAATAATAAAAAAAAAAAGTACAAAGAATTGGATAGAAAATAACCACGTCCCATTATGTTTCTATACTCTAATACTTCTTTAGTTGTGTGGTTGAAATTTTGTATCCTCTACTATTTGTGTGGTTGATGAGGTCGATATAAATGCTAGACAGAGGGAAGCTTCCTTTGCTATTGGCATTAAATAGTCTGGCCACTGAAAAAGACATCTTGATTTTGTCATGTCATGACCGCCCCCTTCTCGGTTAGCCAAAATATTTATTTGTTCGGTTGTGTTGCTCTTATTTAACATAAAATTAATATTAAGTTAGATATTTAAAATATTTATGTAAATTTTAAAAATTTCATATACGTTTAATAAAAATAAATTCAACCTAGATTTATTTTATTGACAAAAAATAAATTTCAATTTGCATTTTTTTAATAGTGCAAAAAAAAAAAAAAAAACATGTAACTGCATCTTTTTTATTAAAAAAAAATTAAAAATTTTAGTAAGAAATGAAATAAACGTTTCATGATTTTTGGTAAGAAATGACGATTCCGATTTTTTTAAAAATCATCATTCTATTTAAAATAACTATTTCAACTTAAAATATATAAACAAATACAAAAATAAAATAACATAAAAAATACACATTTCACTCTTATTCCCATTCCGACCTTACAAATATGGCCAAATATTTCTTTTAGTTGTGTGGTTGAAATTTTGTATCCTCTAGTATTTGTGTGATTGATGAGGTCGATATAAATGCAGGACAGGGAAATTAAATAGTCTGTCCACTCAATAAGACATCTTGATTTTGTCATGTCATGACCACCCTGTTGTTTGTTAGTCAAAATATTTATTTGTTCGGTTGTATTGCTCGTGAGCTCATTTTTCATGGGGTATGGATAATATTTTTTTTAAAATATTATTAATTCATGAGTCTTTTTTTTTTATTTTTTTATTTTGGGAGACTTCTACTTTTTGTTTTGTTTTTACTTTTGTTGTTGTTGTTAAGATAACATACACCCTTAACTTTTTGGTAATAATCCATTCCTTGTTAACTAGAGCACTAATAACTCTAACTATGATTGTCAACATTATTGTTAAATTTTTTTTATAAATACCTAATTTATTCTTCTAACAAATATAAAAATAATATTGTCCTACAAAATTAGACATCCCCCTCTTTCTAAAACTTAGCATTTCAACCTATTTTTTTTTAACTTACTCATATTTATTAAAGTTTCGAGTGGATATATAATCAAATGAATCAAACCAAAATATAATATATAGATATATAGATATATACACACACACATTAATCAAACAGTGGAAACCCAATTGTTAAATTCATTTGATTTGAACCCATTTGTCTTCAATGTTAGTGAGGCTGTTGCCCAGATATTTGTCCTAGAAAGGGGGAGGGGAGGAGTGAATAGGATATTTAGCAAATATTAAAAACTTTTACAAATTTTTAAAATATATGCATGCAAGAAATGTACATGTAAAAGAATAGAGAGAGAAAAATAGAGAAAACATAACAATTTTTATGAAGTTTGGAAAACATCTTACGTCATTAACTCAAGTATTTCTACTTAAGTTTTTTCACTCTCTTAATCTTCTTGCATGTGGAGGCCAAACTTTTACAATGATTTAGGCAAACAATTGTTAGTAGGGTTGCTGCCTAGATACTTACCCTAAAAAAGAAGGGAGTGAATAGGGTATTTAGTAAATTAACGACTTTTACAACTTTTAAAAATAGATGCATGCAAAAAAGGCACAAGTATGTGAAGGAGAAGTTCAGAAAACTTCTTACGTCATCGACTGAAGCATACTCATTTGAGTTTTTTCACTATCTTGATTTCTTTGCAGGTGAAGGTCAAACCTTTATAATGATTTGGAAAAACTGTTGCTAGTGGGGTTATTGCCCAAATATTTATTCTAAAAGGGATGGTGAATAGCGTATTTAGCAAATACTAAAAACTTTTATAAACTTTAAAAATGTATGTATGCAAGAAACGCACAAGTATGTAAAAGAATAGAGAGAAAGAGAGAGAGAGAGAGAGAGAGAGCAAACACAACAATTTTTACGAAGTTCAAAAAATTTCTTGCGGCATCGACTCAAACATCTCCACTTGACTTTTTCCACTATCTTGATTTCCTTGCAGGTGGAGGCCAAATCTTTACAATGATTTGGAAAAGCTGTCGTTAATGGGGGTTGTTGACCGCATATTTACCCTAGAAGGGGAGGTGAAATTTCTCTGATTTAATGGTGCTAATCATCTCATAAATTTATTTCATTTTATTTTTAAAATTAAAATTTCTTTGTGTCTTTGAAAAATAATAAAATTTCATTATTTCTCACTGAAACAATTGGACTGAAATTTCATTGTTCGTAGTAATTTTTTTTTTTCAAAATTTCATGTGCAATATAGATATAGTTTGATAAATCTTAATTTTTAGAGCCCAAATATATAAATTTTATTAAAATAGATTTATAATTTGTAAGTTATATTAAATTTTGAAATTTGAAAAAACTTTCTTAAAAGACTTCTGCAATTCATGGTATATGCTCAGAGAAAAACACTAAATATGATGGGTATTTTAGTAACAAAAAGAGTGATGAAATTTTAGAGTTAAAAAGAATGAGTCTAAATCGTATCCTAATTAACAACACATTTAAGAATCATAGACAAAATCTTCCTAAAATATAGATATTATAAAAAAATTATAATTTCTTCTTTGTACACAAAGCTTTTCCATAATAGTGCATATATTAAGCAAAAGAGACTTTATCGTTGACACAACTATTATTATTGTTGCTAAAAAATATGATTATCAACTTTAATTAATAGAGAGAGAAAGCATGAAGTTTTCGAGCCCCCCACCTTGAAAAGTCTACAAATCAAAAGGTATTGTTCTACTGGGTCTATGAATCCAACACTCTAGGTTGGCCAATCTTAATTAATACTTCCCAACTTTACCACGACAATATGTTTCATGTCGTACCTCCATGGTTTTGTCAGCTAGCATGTGAGTACTAACCACAAAGTCTTCTCATTTACTAGTTGGGTTGTTTCTGAAAATTAATGAGTTATGTCAACATTACAAATATTGACAATAACACCTAATTAAATAGAGAGTCAAAATTAACAGCTGGACTCTTGTTACTAAACTCAATGCTAAAGTATGGATTTGCTATGAATCAAAGAGTGCAATTTTTCAATCTATCTAACTCGGTCTAATAACCAAAAATCAAGTTATTTTTTTATTTTAAAAAAATTCTTATATAAAATCGGTGTTGACTAGTTGACTAGTTCTCCTTTAATAGTTAAAATCTCATTAATCAAAAAAAATATCATTAAAAAAAGTTATATCAATTCTGGATCAAGATTACATGAATCAAGGAAAACCAAACAAGGAAGTTGGAATTTTTTTCTAAAATACTGTTGATTTCAAACTTAATTTCTAAAATAAGGCTACAGTAAATTTATTTACTAAAATAAGGTGTTTTGAGAAAGCGTCTTTCCGAAAGACGCTTTCTGTTTTTATACGTTCCGCCATCTTTCACTTTTTCGGTATTCTTCTCTTCCCGTATCTCTCTGTTTTTCACTTTTCTTCCCGACCATTTTTTACTTTTTTAGTTTTCTTTCTCTTCCGTCTCTCAGTTTTTCACTCTTTCTGTTTTCTTCTTTTCCCGGAGACTCCCCCGTATCACCACAGCCATCGTCTCTCTTTCCGTCTCTCTTCTCTACATCTCTTAGCTTCTCTACGCCTCTCTCGTCTCAGGTTCTTTCTCATATCTCTCAACCTCTCTCACCTCTCAGCTTCTCTGCGCCTCTCTCTTCTCTGCGCCTTTCACACAGAGGTCGCGGCTCCATCTTCTCTCTCGCCTCTCTTAAGCTAAACCAGTACCCGTATTGTTTCTTCCTTAAAGACCTCTGCAAATACCTTCATTCTCAGGTAATTTTATATCTCTTGAAATTTTTTAAGGATTTTATCTATAAAATAAATTAGGGTTTCTTTTATGTAAAAGATTAGGGCTTCTTTTATGTAAAAAATTAGGGCTTTTTAGGGGTGGTGGATAGTGGTTGTTTAGGGTCTTCTTTTATGTAAAAAATTAGGGCTTTTTAGGGATGGTGGACAGTGGTTGTTTAGGGTCTTCTTTTATGTAATATATTTTTCAAAAATATCATACATTAACAACTTTTATTGAATCAAAGGTATTTGGATATTTAGAACTCTTGAGTTTGGGTTGTAGTATAGTGCCTCATAGATTTTACTTGTTACTAGTTGAGCTTAATTGCATTATTAGACCTTTATACATGGTCTTAAGTATTTTTAGATCAACTTTAGAAGTCCAAGTTATAAGTTCCTAAATTTCAGAGTAAAGAATTTTGCATTAGCTTTGAAGCTTTTAAACTGACGTGTGATGCCAACCTTAATCTTAGGGCAACGCAAGGGATTTTAGGTGAGATTCTCATAATAATTCTTTTATCTTCTCCTTTTTTCCTTAATTCTCTACAATCAGAATTTGTGCAAACCATGCTGTCATTATCCACTATGAATAGAGGCTTTAGAATATACCTAACAAAGCCATCACAACCACTAAAGCCTGCTGGGTTTAAATTATAATAGAAACTTTTGCTAACATGAGTGTGGAACTAGCAACTATCACCACTAAAGCAGTGCCTGTCAAAGAAATGAATCTGTTCTTGGCTCATGTTACACTTTGACAGGAAAAATTGAAATGTTGCCACTCTCTGATGCCAGTTCACCAAGGGCTGGCAGGTTTTGATTGTCCAATTGGTGCCAATATGTGCAATTTGATTGTCTAGTTGGTCATTTATTACATCTTCAGGATGTAAAATTATTGCTCGAAGATATTGGAGAGCTCAAACCTACTATTTTCTGTGTTGTTCCTCGGGTGTTAGAGAGAGTTTATTCAGGTACTTCAATTTGCCTTGCCATGTGGCACTTCAATTTGCTATGGTGAAAGCCAGTTGATCACATGCTTGGGGGCAGTTTCTTTTTTACATGTTTTCTTAATGGCAGAGTATATCAATATTGCTAGTTGTGATCATGTATAAAAATGTATAAAAATGAAGACTTTGCTAGTACATGTATAAAAATGAAGTGCTAGTTGTGATCAATGATGATAAAATTTCTAGAAATGATTGGTGTTGTCAACTTTAATTGATTATTCACACGAAGGTTGCAGTTTATGAGAGCTGTATGAAATTAAATGCAGCTGGATGAATAGAGATGTCATTAAGGAGTTTCATAGATCATGATAAATGTTTATTCTAATTAAAAAAATGCACTAGAAATCAGTATGTTCAAATCATAAGTTATGATGCCTTGTGATGGTCAATCAAGAGATTAAAATGTTCAAAAACCAAACCACTGACTTGAGAATGTTTAAGTGCTGGTTGGGGAAAGTTGAGAAATGAGAGATGAATTAGCAGTGACTACAATTAAAAAATAGCATAGTAAGAGAATGAAAAAATGTGAAGAAAAACTCTAGGAATACCCTGTGAAGAGTTAACTAAAATGATTTGTTTATTCACATAAAAGGCCTATTTGAATACCAATTACGAGGGCTACAGACTTCAGTATGGTAAAAAAATTTCAAGACGCCTAAGACAAAGTACAAGCAAAAAAAATTAATAAAAGCTGTTAGAAACTTGTGCAATTTAACAAATTTATAATGATATGGAACTTAATACAACATTTGATTATATTCTTGTAGTGCATAATACAATTTTTAACAGCTAATACTTCTTATCTGCAATCTTGGTTTCTAATGCAGGTGGATTTGGTCACAGAAACTGATAAGGCATGTGAAGATCTCATATTCAATCATCTCAGGCAGCACTACCCTAAGCATAAGGTTGACTTTTTTCCCCCCTTCTAGATCACGATATATATGTGAGTTGGTGCTCAGTTTGCTGTTCAGTATTGTCAGAAACTTCTTTCTTGTTTTTTATTTTAATCTATCATGTTAGTCGATTGGGGAAGAAACCACTGCTGCTTGTGGTACTACGGAGCTAACTGATGAACCGACATGGATAGTTGATCCTCTTGATGGGACAACTAATTTTGTGCATGGGTAATTATCAAATTCTGATTTCAAATTCACTTATTAAAAAAATCTGATTTCAAATTTTTATCTTTTTTATTTGATTATGTATTCAGTCACTTGGATTTTATTTCCACAACACAATGACTTGTAGGTTCCCCTTTGTGTGTGTCTCTATTGGTCTTACGATTGGAAAGATTCCCAAAGTTGGTGTTGTTTACAATCCAATTATGGATGAGGTAAGAATGTCCATGCACCATTATGTATTACTGAATTGTTGAACCATCACAACCTGTCAATTGCAGTCATGTATAGAAATATATTTGGAAAGAAATAACAATTGAATGTGTTTGGGGGATTGTCTAAATTGATTGGTCATCGCCTGGGCATTCTCCCTGCTGTGACTCATGGAGTGTGATCCCATCTTCCCAGTTATGTATAAGGTTTACCGTTTACTATTCCCTGCCATCTTAATGGTACTGGGAGCATTTTCATGCATAGAATGGAGTTCCTTGTTCTTCTTTGTTACTGATTGATTAAGTGAATAGTTGTTCCCTTTTTGTACTCCTTCCCCATGTGCGGCCAAAATGATCTGTTGGATGCTAGAGATTCTATAAGATATGTTGAAAAAAAAATGATTATGTTTATGTGAAGTAAAACATTTGATTTTATGATATGTAGCTTTTCACTGGCATCCATGGAAAAGGTGCTTTTCTGAATGGAAAACCCATCAAAGGTGAGTTCTTTTTCCTTATTCCATTAGTCTTCTTTTCTTTGATTGAAAATTCATGCTATGAATATCTGACAACTGCATGCCATGTTTGAGATTCTGCAGTATCTTCTCAATCTGAACTTGTGAAGTCCCTCCTTGCTACAGAGGTACTCGGGCATCTTATATATTTGATTTCATAGTGGTTAAAATTTTTCGGCAAATCTAAGTGCCTTTTTTTCACTATTAATGCAATATAGGATCTATGTTTGGGTTTTCATCTGTAGTTACAGTTGCATGGACACTTGAACTTTGGATTTTATGAATTAGTAAGCCAAAGAGAAACTAAAAAGAACAAGTTAAACCAAAGAGATAAACCTAGGAAAGAAACACAAATGGATTGCAAAAATTTCAGTCTATTCATTAGTTACCACATTCGCAAACAAATATGTCAATACAAACTTCTATGTTCACGGCATCATTGCTACTGAACTGATTTTAACTTTTATTGCAGGTGGGCATACATCCTTCTGCTGCAGAGGAATTTGTGCAGGTGGGCTGCCTCTGTTCGACTTTCTCAAGAAGGTGGTCGTTACATGTGAGAGAGTTTGAACTATGATGGTACTTTAGATACATTGTAATTAGTATATGCTATGTGGAGATAAAGGAGAGTTTAACTAGAGGTAGGTTAGAGCTGGGTTCTTGTATTGTATACATGTAACACCCTTTTAACAGGGTTTGATTGTAAAAAATATTGACATTGAAAGAAGAGGCCATTGAGGTTGGTATTGTGCTGCTTCTGCATCTTCTTTTAGTTGAAGTTTAATAACAGAGGCAGTGTTCATCTTTTTTGTTGTTAAAATCTTAGCTTTTCCATAACAACTCTTCTTTTGTCTCCTAGAAGGTGACTATTGACTTGGAACACACCATTTATATGCTTGAACAAATTCAAAAGCAAATTTGCTTACTTGCATAATAATATGAAAACTGCTTTTATTGAGCAAAGATTGAGAAACTCAAGAAATTTGTTTGCGTGAAAAAAAAAAATTATTTATTAATTAATTAATTAAAAGCGTTTTTTGAAAAGACGCTTTTAAGTCAGATTTTAAAAAAAAAATATTTTATAAAGCGTCTTTTGGAAAGACGTTTTTAAAAGCGTCTTTTCAAAAGACGCTTTTATGTTAAAATTTTTAAAAAAAATTTATTTTAAAAAACGTCTTTTGGAACCCTACTTTAGTAAATAAGTTAGAAACAACCCTATTTTGGAAAATAACTTTTTTTTTTTACCCTACTTCCGCATTTAACTCAAGGAAGTTGCATTAATTCTGAAAAGAAAATTCAACTTCAAATCCTTGCTGATAATGAAAATTCTTGGCTGAATATTTGATGACAATTTTACAGATTGTAATTATTAATTTAACCTTCTTGTCTTTCTATGTACAAAACTTAATATATTTACATATAAAAACCCATGCCAGGATTCTTCCGGGAATTCAATCAATCTTTACACCCATTTTTTTATTTTATGGCATCAAAGTAAAAAAAAAAAAAGGCTTAAATGCCATTTTTTTTTAATCTTTTATAGTTTGCAGGCTTTCTTTTCCATGACTTCATCCAACATATCAACGGATTCTATTCAGTTATCACAAGTCAATCTAACTGCTTCTTTTATTACTAGTATTATCAATCATTAGATCAACATCAAACTTTTGCAAGACAATTTCTTGCTTTGGAAAGCATAACTCACTCCTTTTTCTCAAATGATAGAAGTTGTTCAACTCTGTCAGGCCACCTCCTCGGTTTGTCACACCACCTCCACTAATCAATCTTAACATCGTATGGTGCCGAATCCAACGTATGATTTATTGTTCTAATAGGATAAAATCATCTTGTCAACACTTTTAAACCCCCTCTTAGAAAAGGTTTCCGCGCAAATGTGGGTCTTGCACTTCTTATGGGGTATGGATTGGCGTATCACTTATTTTCCTCTCATTCTCAGACTCGTATACTACAAATTCGGTATCAACTCTCTAATTTGAAGTGTTTGGATATTGGAATGGCTTGATCGAATTCATAGTCATTTGAATATTCATAAAATCTGAATGAGAATTGTGATAATATTAATTAGTTTTGAATTTTAACCAACTTAAATATATACGGCATTTTTAGTTATGCGATAGGTGTGAGAGGATTTTTGATTTTCCGTTAACTCTTCTACATTCTCTTTCCGTTTTCTCGCTGAAATTCTTCCGAGATTACTATCACGAGACTTTTGGATTTGGATTATAGAAATACATAGGTGACTCAATTTTGTAGCCGTCCTATTGACGAGAAAAACTTCCATATCGACGTACATGACAAAGAAGGTCGTAACACAAGCTGGTTCCTTTCGCTTCTGCGAACTTGGATTACAAGAGGTAACCGGGTTCAGTCCGATTGTTATTTCTTATATTTCTTTCATTGGTATCAAAGTCATAGGCTTGTGTTCGCTAATATATGTGTTATATGCATGGGTATTTTATTTTTTTTAAAATAATGTATTTAACCTACACGGCTGATTTTTTAAAAGTTCATTATAAGAACACCTTTTAAACGATCTGCCACAATGGATATGTTCTTATAAAACTAGTATGTAGCCCTTAAAATTTCATGACGATCCACCGTCGAATCAATGAGAGATCTGAGTTTAAATTTCTGATTTTTCAAGAAAACACAACTTTAGTATGAATTTTTGAGTTTTAATACAATTTGTAAAACCTTGATTATTGTGCATGAAATTTATATCGAATTGTTCCTTGTCGCGAGAGCTTTCCAACGATATATGGAACACAATTTTTCGTCAAAAAATGAGTGAGATATAAGGTCTCAAAGTTTGATAACAGCCGTGATTAAACCTTATTTTTTGAGAAGATGAATTGTAGAGAAATACAACCCCTACTCTCGGTGGGGCGCATGAGAGCACGTGAATGATCTTCCGGGACCTATTTTTTGACACCTCCGGAGATTGGGCCTCACTCACTGAATTTGTTACCCCGGTATATATCTTTTATAATTTTTTTGCTTCTGTTTAAATTAATTTTTATTATAAAAAAGTGTTTAAATGTTTTTTCAAAAATTTTAAAGAGATATATTTGATATTAAAATTATATATCAGTATTTAGTATACTGTTGGGGGTCCAAATTATTTTTTGGTGAATTTTTTCACCTATTTTTTATATTTTTGGGATTTTAAAAATTAGTTTTTTATCCCAAAAATTGGTTAAAAATTTCAAAAAATTTATTTTCAATGTGAAAAATTCTTGGAAAGGCTCTGAAAATTATAGACAATTATATTATGTGTGGATCATATTTTTAGAGTCATGTTTGGATCATTTATAAATTAATTATCATATGGATAATTGTTTATTGTGTTATTATTGTGTAATATTGATCCCCATTAATTGTGAGACCTAAATATCTACTCCCATTATGGCTAGGTGTGATAAATACATCCATCAAAACCCATTATATTTTTATGGATGTGGATGTATGTTGTGATTAGATGAGTTTATTTAATTGATATTCTAGTACAGTGTTATTGTGATGTATGGAATAACAAGGTTAATTTTATAATACATGAAATATTGGTGCGACATCCTCATTTATTTTATTATTTTTAGTAGATTGATGTAATAGGTTCATTCTACAATGTAATAAATTTTGGAAAGAGTTGTATTTATTTATGAAGCCTTGTAAGGGGATGTGTTTTCGCTGCAAACTCATATGTCCATAAATTACATTGGCATGATGTACTAAAATACCAATTGGGCTCAAGTAGAGTCCATGCACTTTAGAATATGCGCATTGATTATTTTTATTACGTAGATGAATTAAATTTATTTTAATTCAAAAATCATTGTATGGATGAATTAAATTTTTTTTAATTCAAAATTATTTTGCTCGAAATTATTTAAACATATACTTCTCTTTACATAAATAGGAGATAATTATGAACCTAGCTTAATATTCGATCTCATAGTGTATAATAGAATAATATTTTTAATTAAATTTCTAGTAGGAGAATAATATTATGAATGTATGCTTAAATGTCACCATGCGCACTATGATAGTTGTGAAATAACCTAAATGAATGTAAATGCTGACTTGACCAACATAAATGTTTAAAATGACCACATCACACATATTGCATATGTGTAGACATTGACTAATAGAAAACATAGTCCAATACCTTGAGATATGGAAGCTTGTTGTAATATCTTGACCCGGGTTAACACGTATACCGAGGTAGACCAGGTTGGATAGTGTACTAATAGTTGTAACCCGAACTGTTTAAACTCTATATCATTATATCAAATGTATTGTACGGTTATAGAAAGTAAATAATATCAGTTATATAGCCAGTATTGGGCCATTCCCGAGCAACCCAGAATTATGCCTCGTAATACGTGCATGCATGCATTTCCATGCATGCATGCGTATATACACATGTATAGGCCATAAAATATAAGAGTATGTATACGCAATTAAAAATAAGTAAATACATATATATATAAGTATATGTATATGTATAGAGTATGTATTTATATAGGTATATATATATATATCTATACATATGTACATATACATAGCATATTATACAAATATATATATACATACATTAAAGTAAACTTATACAAGAAAAAGGGGGGGAAACTATCAAGTGTCTACACTATTGGTGTGTCGGTTGGGTAGTGTATATGTGTGTAATATATATATATATATATATATATATATATATATTGTCACGTCCCGAAACCCACCCTACGCGGATTACCGGATCGCGACCGCCGCCCCGAGACCCGAAGGCCTCGGGACAAGGCTCGCATCTGCAGCGGTATCGAATAGATGTGCTTCATGTGGTTGCGGAAGCGTGAAAATCTTTTTTTTTTTTTTTTTTCTTTCTTATTTAAATTTTGCACATCCGTCCAATACTGCCGCTCTTCACATTTAGGTATACATGTATTATAATCATACATTCAGAGCATAACTAAAAACTTAAAAGACTTCATAATTAAAATCTTAATTCAACTGCCCCGTGGGGCTTAATACACATCCTTAAAATGTCAGCTAATACAAAACATATTAATCAGAGTTCATGTGATTTTTCCCCATAAGAACTCCTCAAGCAAATCTTCCCAAAAGCTAGGTTCATCCTTATAGTCTTCAAAAATCGATCTGCCCTTAGTCACCTGAAAGGGGGGCGGATAAAATCCGGGTAAGCTAATCAAAGCTTGTGAGTAATTCCTGCATTCGTCATGGGGTTTTCAACTGGTAGTGGTTTTAGCACATGAGGGTTTTTGAAATACTCACTACCAATTGCTCGTACATTTTAGAACACAGAATATATGCATTCTTAAAACAATAGCTTTGAACAATTTAAGTATTCAAGCTAAATACACATTTTCTTCAAATAGAGTATATGCAATTTAAAAGCATATAAACACGTGAAATAGAATAGGGATAATACCTACTTCTATTTTCAAAATCACTTGTTATCTTTTTCTCTTTTATTAGGCGGAATCTGTTTCGAACCAGACCCCCATTTTACTGCCAATACTGTCGATGGAGATATCTCATTTGCCTGGGGGATTAGATCCTTCTACCGGGCATGTACTGTTGAATCCCGAAGGATTTCAACCATCATATAGGGTGGTACTTAGTACCGTTTATCTTATAAAACATTTGTCACATGACTTCTTCAATAGATATTTTTCATGAACATTTAAAGCATGAAATGTATAAATTCTACAATAAAGCTTCGAATACACGTGATAATCAAATTCAGAATATTAAAGAGGTTTGCAATTGATTTAGACATGCTGATGTATTTTCAAGAAAAGAGCTGAATTTAAAACATTTAATAAGCATGCCGTAACAGAATATTTTAAAAGAACGGAATCATATATAGACTGAATTTGATATTCAAAGGCTGCAATGACTTGTGCTTAAAACTTCTTCAAATATATGGAGTTAAATCTCCAGTTCAAATACAGGGTTACTCACCTCGGTCCTTTAGGGTTAGTGCTAAAGTGCGCTTTCCCACTTCCTCCGTAATTCCTAAGAACAATTCATAAACAATCTCATCAACTTCACATTTACTGCAATATCACTTATCGATGCTTCTTAACTTATGCTTCGATCGTATTTTATCCTAACCGATTTTCTAACATTCTATAAACTTCGCACGTACTTAATTCAACTTGTACTTTTAACCTACGACACAATTTAATGCGTTAGAAACTTAATTTATTTCAACTTATACTCTTCTGGTAGTTCCATTAACTTTAAATTAAATTTATTTACTTGTCAAGTTAACGCGTCGTGTCTTCTCGTACTTTATTTCCCGTACTCGCCTTAGTTTAATACTTCGGCAATATCTCAGTTTATAGTCATCTGACAGATGCTATTCATCAAATTTTACGTCTTTTTATTTAGACACTTCTTTTGGCCGAATGGACTTTACCATTGAATCCGAAGCGTCGAAGAAAGTCAGTTTAGGCTTTCTTAGAATTTAATTCGGACTTTTATATGTAAAAGGGCAGAATGGTCATTTACCGTTTTATGTGTCACATTTTTCGTACTTCGTTTCGTAATTTGGACTCCATTATTGGGTCTGGGGTGTCAAAGAAAGTCAGTTTAGACCTTCTCCGGTTTCATTTTGGCTTTAAGGGTACCAGGGGTAATTTGGTCATTTTACCCCTTTGCAGGTCTCCAATTTTTCGGGACCTCATCTCATGTTGTGGGCCTCACCATTGGACTCAGAGGGTCCGAGATAGTAAAAGTACACTGACAACTTGTTAATTTTGGACAAGGGGTATTTTGGTCATTTACCCCTTCATGCGTCTTCATTTTTCGGGACCCAGTCTCGAAAAATGGACCCTACCATCAGTCTTAGAATGTTTGAAATAGTAAAAATTTACTATTTATTTATTAAATTTGGACTTCGTTTGACTTGTTTAGGGAGAAGGGCATTTTGGTCATTTTTGACAAAATTAAGGGTCTCAAATTTTTCGGGACTCCATCTCATGTCGAGGACCTCACCAATGGACTCAGAAGGTCCGAGATAGTAAGAATATACTAATAACTTGTAAAGTTTGGGTCAGGGGTATTTTGGTCATTTACCCCTTACGTGTCTTTATTTTTCGGGCCCCGTCTCGTAAAACGGACCCTACCATTGAACTCAGAATGTCCAAAATAGTAAAATTACACTATTCATTTGTTAAATTTGGACTCTGTTTGCTCTATTTATGCCACAAGGGCAAATTAGTAATTTAACCTCATTTATTAAATAATTAAATTAATTATTTAATTATTTAAATATTTTTCCAGGGGTGTATTTGTACAAAATTCCCAAAATCTGGGCCACAGTAGAATTCCCAAAAATAGTTAGGGCCAATGCGTAATTATAGAAAGTGTTGGTTTATTTTATTTTTAATTAATTAAATAAACCAAAGGGTTCAATTAACATATAAGTGAACCGGTCTGGTTCAGTGGTTACCCAACCGGTCTATCCGGTTTATTACATATGGCTGACGTCATCATGACGTCAGCCCTAAGTCTCTTTTAAATTAATCCGACAATCAAAACGGTGGCGTTTCAATTAATCGGTGGCAAGCCCAGAGGCTGCCACCTGTCCGAGTCAACTCAGCCCCATTTTAAAAACGAGCTGACTCGTCTTCATCTTCTCCACTCCACCGACTGAAAAACCCTAATTCCCGAAATCCATTTCTTCCTATTTCGTGCATTTATACACAGCCAATCTACACTGTTTTGGTCCCAATTTATCCCCAAGGTATATGCAAATCGTTTGGCATTCGTTTTGCAGTTCAAAACTCATTCGTGTGTTCGGTTTTTGACATGATAACCCGAACCTGTAGCATGTCGGTTCATGCTCGTTTCTTCACCATTTTTAGAATGGTTTGGTTGTGCGTGACCCTAAAGGTATGGGGATTCAGGTTTCATTCACAATGGTAAGTTTAACAGCGAGTTTTTTGGGTTTGGGTTTTGGAACCCGTACCTGCAACTCGCTTTCTCATGGTCATTTCTTTACAATTTTGATCGCGGTCACGTGTTTTGGGGATGTTCGTAGGGTCTACTAGAAGTCTTGATAGGCCAAATTGGGTTTGGGGAAGCTTAATTCAGTTTCATCATTTTGGGTATTGCATTTCAGTAAAATTTTCTTCCTCCCTGTAACCTCCATTTTCTCCCTCGATTTCCCATGATCTTAAACCATTTTTCTTGCAAAATAAAGCTCATTCTACATAGATTAAGACCCTATGTTTTCATGCTATAATATGAACGAAATCGACTTAAATTTTGGTTGGGAACTTACCTGTTTAAGTGGACTGTTCCCAATTCTTTCTCCCTCCTCGGTTTTGTATCTCTCTCCTTCTTCTTCTCCATTTCTTTCTCCTCTAGCTTCTGTATTTCTCTCAGAATTCCCTCTCTCTCTTTTTCTCTCTCTTTCAGTCCATGTGTCATGGGTGTGTATATAGTTAACGTGTATAGGTGGAAGAGCTTTGGTGGCTGCCACCTTTCCCTCACCCACCTCCCTTCTCATCAGCAATCATACTCTTCACTTTTCTGAATTGGGCCATGCTCTCCTCCATACCTCTTCACCTAATGGCATATAATATACATATATTGCACATCATCCCCTTACCTCCATGTCTCTATGTATATATATATATATATAACACAACACACACACACATGCACGTGACACACACACACATGCACTGTTCATCCCTATATATATATATATTCATTTATCATTTAAACATATATATATATATATACATATACACACATGCATATTTGGTCACACATACATATACACATCTTTCCTCTTCTTCGTTTTTTGTCATTATTATTATTATTATTATATTTCATAATTATCCTCATAATTTATATTACATATAACTAATATTCAATTTAATAAATTAATTATGTTAAATTAATTTATTTTACACTCATTTTCCATAGCCTCGTAAAACGTGCTTTATTACCCGGCATTCCCGGGTCGGGGTATTACATTCTTTCCTCCTTAAAAGAGTTTTGTCCCCAAAACTCGAATATTCTTTATTTCGAGAGTTCCAGTCTCCTTATGTCATATCTATCATTTTCGTATATCGTAATACATAAGATTATCTTCATTTACTTAATGATTCAGGAGATGAACTTTGATTCATCACTTTCAGATATAATATATGTTGACTCGTATCACTACTTGCTTCTAATTTACTAACGTACAATTTCTAATTCTTCATGTCATCTATTAGATTCATGTCTTCCAATGGTTTAAGGATTTCTTCGATCAGGTTGGATAAACTGACACTGTGTGTTTTTCAGCTACCTTAGTTACATGATAAGGCGGCCGTTCCTTACCGGTAACAGAGGTCCTGACAGCACACCAGTGACTATCAAAATCCTCCCTTTCTCTTTCATCCTTTTCTAATTATTGTTATTCACCTTCTTAGTTCATGTTTTACTTCTATTCTTCAGACTCTATTTTTCCACTTTACTGTGGGTCCCATACCCCGCCTTCCTATCGTACCACATATTTCAGAACACTTACTTCATGTTACTACGGGTCCCATACCCCGCCTTTATATCATGTCACGTACTTCACATGTCTACTTCATATACTGCGAGTCCCATACCTCGCCTTCATGTCACGTCACGTACTTCACATATCTACTTCATATACTGCGAGTCCCATACCTCGCCTTCATATCATGTCACGTACTTCACATATCTACTTCATATACTGCGAGTCCCATACCTCGCCTTCGTGTCACGTCACGTACTTCACATATCTACTTCATATACTGCGAGTCCCATACCTCGCCTTCATATCATGTCACGTACTTCACATATCTACTTCATATACTGCGAGTCCCATACCTCGCCTTCGTACTTTACATATCTATTTCATGTACTACGGGTCCCATACCCCGTCTTCCTATCACGTTGCTTCAGAACACTAACTTCATGTACTGCGGGTCCCATACCCCGCCTTCACATCATGTCACGTACTTCACATATCTACTTCACATTACTGCGGGTCCCATACCCCGCCTTCCTATCACGTATCCAGTTCACATACTGCGAGTCCCATACCTCGCCTTCGTACTTCACATATCTATTTCATGTACTACGGGTCCCATACCCCGCCTTCCTATCACGTATCCATTTCACATATCTTAGGTAGTATAAAACCCTACCCAACCTATAGTTCTATTCTAACTCGTCTAATGTCACTAGGGTTGTTCTAGTAAACCTAGTGCTCTGATACCACTCTGTCACGTCCCGAAACCCACCCTACGCGGATTACCGGATCGCGACCGCCGCCCCGAGACCCGAAGGCCTCGGGACAAGGCTCGCATCTGCAGCGGTATCGAATAGATGTGCTTCATGTGGTTGCGGAAGCGTGAAAATCTTTTTTTTTTTTTTTTTTCTTTCTTATTTAAATTTTGCACATCCGTCCAATACTGCCGCTCTTCACATTTAGGTATACATGTATTATAATCATACATTCAGAGCATAACTAAAAACTTAAAAGACTTCATAATTAAAATCTTAATTCAACTGCCCCGTGGGGCTTAATACACATCCTTAAAATGTCAGCTAATACAAAACATATTAATCAGAGTTCATGTGATTTTTCCCCATAAGAACTCCTCAAGCAAATCTTCCCAAAAGCTAGGTTCATCCTTATAGTCTTCAAAAATCGATCTGCCCTTAGTCACCTGAAAGGGGGGCGGATAAAATCCGGGTAAGCTAATCAAAGCTTGTGAGTAATTCCTGCATTCGTCATGGGGTTTTCAACTGGTAGTGGTTTTAGCACATGAGGGTTTTTGAAATACTCACTACCAATTGCTCGTACATTTTAGAACACAGAATATATGCATTCTTAAAACAATAGCTTTGAACAATTTAAGTATTCAAGCTAAATACACATTTTCTTCAAATAGAGTATATGCAATTTAAAAGCATATAAACACGTGAAATAGAATAGGGATAATACCTACTTCTATTTTCAAAATCACTTGTTATCTTTTTCTCTTTTATTAGGCGGAATCTGTTTCGAACCAGACCCCCATTTTACTGCCAATACTGTCGATGGAGATATCTCATTTGCCTGGGGGATTAGATCCTTCTACCGGGCATGTACTGTTGAATCCCGAAGGATTTCAACCATCATATAGGGTGGTACTTAGTACCGTTTATCTTATAAAACATTTGTCACATGACTTCTTCAATAGATATTTTTCATGAACATTTAAAGCATGAAATGTATAAATTCTACAATAAAGCTTCGAATACACGTGATAATCAAATTCAGAATATTAAAGAGGTTTGCAATTGATTTAGACATGCTGATGTATTTTCAAGAAAAGAGCTGAATTTAAAACATTTAATAAGCATGCCGTAACAGAATATTTTAAAAGAACGGAATCATATATAGACTGAATTTGATATTCAAAGGCTGCAATGACTTGTGCTTAAAACTTCTTCAAATATATGGAGTTAAATCTCCAGTTCAAATACAGGGTTACTCACCTCGGTCCTTTAGGGTTAGTGCTAAAGTGCGCTTTCCCACTTCCTCCGTAATTCCTAAGAACAATTCATAAACAATCTCATCAACTTCACATTTACTGCAATATCACTTATCGATGCTTCTTAACTTATGCTTCGATCGTATTTTATCCTAACCGATTTTCTAACATTCTATAAACTTCGCACGTACTTAATTCAACTTGTACTTTTAACCTACGACACAATTTAATGCGTTAGAAACTTAATTTATTTCAACTTATACTCTTCTGGTAGTTCCATTAACTTTAAATTAAATTTATTTACTTGTCAAGTTAACGCGTCGTGTCTTCTCGTACTTTATTTCCCGTACTCGCCTTAGTTTAATACTTCGGCAATATCTCAGTTTATAGTCATCTGACAGATGCTATTCATCAAATTTTACGTCTTTTTATTTAGACACTTCTTTTGGCCGAATGGACTTTACCATTGAATCCGAAGCGTCGAAGAAAGTCAGTTTAGGCTTTCTTAGAATTTAATTCGGACTTTTATATGTAAAAGGGCAGAATGGTCATTTACCGTTTTACGTGTCACATTTTTCGTACTTCGTTTCGTAATTTGGACTCCATTATTGGGTCTGGGGTGTCAAAGAAAGTCAGTTTAGACCTTCTCCGGTTTCATTTTGGCTTTAAGGGTACCAGGGGTAATTTGGTCATTTTACCCCTTTGCAGGTCTCCAATTTTTTGGGACCTCATCTCATGTTGTGGGCCTCACCATTGGACTCAGAGGGTCCGAGATAGTAAAAGTACACTGACAACTTGTTAATTTTGGACAAGGGGTATTTTGGTCATTTACCCCTTCATGCGTCTTCATTTTTCGGGACCCAGTCTCGAAAAATGGACCCTACCATCAGTCTTAGAATGTTTGAAATAGTAAAAATTTACTATTTATTTATTAAATTTGGACTTCGTTTGACTTGTTTAGGGAGAAGGGCATTTTGGTCATTTTTGACAAAATTAAGGGTCTCAAATTTTTTGGGACTCCATCTCATGTCGAGGACCTCACCAATGGACTCAGAAGGTCCGAGATAGTAAGAATATACTAATAACTTGTAAAGTTTGGGTCAGGGGTATTTTGGTCATTTACCCCTTACGTGTCTTTATTTTTCGGGCCCCGTCTCGTAAAACGGACCCTACCATTGAACTCAGAATGTCCAAAATAGTAAAATTACACTATTCATTTGTTAAATTTGGACTCTGTTTGCTCTATTTATGCCACAAGGGCAAATTAGTAATTTAACCTCATTTATTAAATAATTAAATTAATTATTTAATTATTTAAATATTTTTCCAGGGGTGTATTTGTACAAAATTCCCAAAATCTGGGCCACAGTAGAATTCCCAAAAATAGTTAGGGCCAATGCGTAATTATAGAAAGTGTTGGTTTATTTTATTTTTAATTAATTAAATAAACCAAAGGGTTCAATTAACATATAAGTGAACCGGTCTGGTTCAGTGGTTACCCAACCGGTCTATCCGGTTTATTACATATGGCTGACGTCATCATGACGTCAGCCCTAAGTCTCTTTTAAATTAATCCGACAATCAAAACGGTGGCGTTTCAATTAATCGGTGGCAAGCCCAGAGGCTGCCACCTGTCCGAGTCAACTCAGCCCCATTTTAAAAACGAGCTGACTCGTCTTCATCTTCTCCACTCCACCGACTGAAAAACCCTAATTCCCGAAATCCATTTCTTCCTATTTCGTGCATTTATACACAGCCAATCTACACTGTTTTGGTCCCAATTTATCCCCAAGGTATATGCAAATCGTTTGGCATTCGTTTTGCAGTTCAAAACTCATTCGTGTGTTCGGTTTTTGACATGATAACCCGAACCTGTAGCATGTCGGTTCATGCTCGTTTCTTCACCATTTTTAGAATGGTTTGGTTGTGCGTGACCCTAAAGGTATGGGGATTCAGGTTTCATTCACAATGGTAAGTTTAACAGCGAGTTTTTTGGGTTTGGGTTTTGGAACCCGTACCTGCAACTCGCTTTCTCATGGTCATTTCTTTACAATTTTGATCGCGGTCACGTGTTTTGGGGATGTTCGTAGGGTCTACTAGAAGTCTTGATAGGCCAAATTGGGTTTGGGGAAGCTTAATTCAGTTTCATCATTTTGGGTATTGCATTTCAGTAAAATTTTCTTCCCCCCTGTAACCTCCATTTTCTCCCTCGATTTCCCATGATCTTAAACCATTTTTCTTGCAAAATAAAGCTCATTCTACATAGATTAAGACCCTATGTTTTCATGCTATAATATGAACGAAATCGACTTAAATTTTGGTTGGGAACTTACCTGTTTAAGTGGACTGTTCCCAATTCTTTCTCCCTCCTCGGTTTTGTATCTCTCTCCTTCTTCTTCTCCATTTCTTTCTCCTCTAGCTTCTGTATTTCTCTCAGAATTCCCTCTCTCTCTTTTTCTCTCTCTTTCAGTCCATGTGTCATGGGTGTGTATATAGTTAACGTGTATAGGTGGAAGAGCTTTGGTGGCTGCCACCTTTCCCTCACCCACCTCCCTTCTCATCAGCAATCATACTCTTCACTTTTCTGAATTGGGCCATGCTCTCCTCCATACCTCTTCACCTAATGGCATATAATATACATATATTGCACATCATCCCCTTACCTCCATGTCTCCATGTATATATATATATATATATATATATATATATAACACAACACACACACACATGCACGTGACACACACACACATGCACTGTTCATCCCTATATATATATATATATTCATTTATCATTTAAACATATATATATACATATACACACATGCATATTTGGTCACACATACATATACACATCTTTCCTCTTCTTCGTTTTTTGTCATTATTATTATTATTATTATATTTCATAATTATCCTCATAATTTATATTACATATAACTAATATTCAATTTAATAAATTAATTATGTTAAATTAATTTATTTTACACTCATTTTCCATAGCCTCGTAAAACGTGCTTTATTACCCGGCATTCCCGGGTCGGGGTATTACATATATAGACCCAAATATCATGCCACATAAATGCAAGCCGAAATGGAAGAAGAGAAATCAGAAAAACTAGGTCAAAGAAAGGGGCTTAGAAGGGGGAGAAACCAAGAGGAAAGAGAGGACAGGGGCAGTGGAGTGTGCGTGTGTATAAGGTATACATGTATATATATACATGTTACGTAGGAAGAGAGAAAACAGAAAGATTCAGAGGCTGTGAGTATCTCAAAAGTTGGGAAACTGATTGGGAAGAACACAGGAGTGAGCCAAGAGGAACCTAGGAGTAGAAGAAGCACGGTGCACCAAGAAAATCAGAATTTGAAAAGGTAAGATTATTCTGTTTTTCAGTTGTAGCATGATTCATTTAATTTTGACTATAAGGCCTCAATGAGCATGAAAAATAGATTCAGTAGCAAGAAGAATCATCTAAAATGATTCAGAAATCAGTGAGAAACCCTAGGTTGCAGGTTTTTAGGGAATAATTGGAATCCGAATATTTTATGTGTAAAACTTAAAACTAATGATGGGGAAAGGTTGCCGGGAGGTGCAGAAAAGGGTTAGAAGAAAGCTAAGGTCAAAACAGTGAGCAAACCCGCACGAAATGCAAAATTTGCAGGTCACCGGAGTTTCGGGTTTGCCATATTCGTAGGAAATTAGTGATCTAAATGAAAAACTAAAGTTAGATTTGTAATCTCTATAAAAAGACAAAGAAAACCGCATTGAAACTGGTAGAAAAATCGACCAGAAAATATTGGCCGTCGTCGGAGAAGACGACTGTACACAGCGCGGAACCCTACCGACGTATCGCCGGAGAAAACAACACTGTTGTCTTGGGTTAGGTTTGGGTCATGGTTCGGATCCGGGTCGGGACCCGACCGAAATTAAAACGGGTGAACCAAAACGACGCAGTATCGGTTAAGTTTAAAAGATTTTAAAATTGAATTGGGAGTGTTTGGAAATGGGTGTAAGAAATTGAAATAGAAATTGATTTGGGAATAGGGATATCCTATTCCAGTTTTGAAGCCTAAACCTTGTTTCGCTATCCTTGATAAGGATAAGGTTTTCTGAAATTACAATTGAACCCAAAAGTTATGAAATTTGCAAATAGACCCCCCAACGTTTAATTATTATGATTTGACCCCCCAGAATAAAATATTAATTGAATATTAATTTAATTAATTAATTTAAAATAATAGAAAATTACGAAAATGCCATTGAATAAAAAAGTAGTCAAACGGACTCCGATTAAAATAAAAGAATAGTGAATTTTTATTATTTCGAGCATTCCGGACTCAACCGTGAAGTCTGATTTTCGAAAAAATGTCTCAAGAAGTGAGAACCCGTGAAGGTATAAATTACCATTTTACCCTTTATAGTAATGATGTCCAAATTAAATGTATGAATAGTGTATTTTAACTATTTTGGACATTCTAAGACCAATGGTGAGGTCTGTTTAGCAAGACAAGGTCCCAAAAAATAAAAAAAACCCGTAAAAGTGTAAAATGACCGTTTTGCCCTTTTTAGTACAGAAGTCTAAATTGAATTCCGCGAAAGCCTAAATCGACTTTTTTCAACGTCCCGGATTCAATGGTAGGGTTTATTTTCATAAAAGAAGAATTTAAGATATAAAGGCATAAAATTTGTTGAATAGCATAATTCAAGTAGCGATAGACTAAAACATGTTTCATAAATTTTAGGAACACGAGAAGGCAGTCTAAATCCTTCTAGTTCATAGACAGTAAGAGGTAAGTAAAATTCGATCTCTGCATGTGTTACATTCCAAGCCATGTCATAGTTCCTTGTATATATATTGCCTATTGAACTCTGTACATACACACCAGTGTTTATTTAGCCACATTGATATTGCCCTATCATGTGGGAGACAGTTATTGATTTCTATATATATCTCGATCATGATTGTACACTTGTGCACAGATTTCTTTATGTACATTTGTACCCAAGGCCGTGAGGGCCAGACAATTTTATTCGAAGTAGTCTAGTAACTGTAGTTTAGCTAACTATTGTTACGTTAGATTGCCTAGAATCAGTTAGGATTCCACTATACTCCTCGTGGAAGATAGCATGATCCTGATATGTTATTAGTGCCAGATTTGTGCTCAGTCACATCTCCATCTGATGCGATTTATGACCTTCGGGTCTAGATATGACCTTCGAGTCTAGATATGACTTCGGGTCTAGTTATGACCTTCGGTCTAGTACCAGAGCATCTCAGTTTTAGTTGATATCACTATCATTCATTGTTGATATTCATAGTGTGATCATGTTATATTGTTATTGAATGATCATGAGATTTTACAGCTTTCAGTACAATGCTTACATTTCATACTTGATATAGCTCATGACTGTATCATGACATAGCTCATGACATTGTTTGCATAGCAGTTTCATTTTCTTATCATTTGACTTCCATCATCTGATATTGAGTTATATATTCATTGACTAGCTAGCATCCTTTTATACCCTTGTGCACATGGCAGAGTAAAGGACTACTTACTGAGTTTTCATAGCTCATCAGATACTACACAACATTTGACTTGTAGGCATAGATATCGAGGACAGGCCCTAGAGTCTGACAACTAGGAGATGGACATTTACTTTTGAAGTTACAGTGTAATACTTAGTACAGACAGTCTCATAGCTCTCCCATGTTATCCACATCTTGGGGATGAACAGTTGTATTAAGAAATTTTATATTCTGCATTTTATAAACATTATATATATATCACATGGAGCTTTTATTTATTTTCTTCCATATTTTAGTCGTTGCATGTTAGTAGCACTGATTGTGTAGCAAGTTGAGACCCTTGGTTCGACAAGCAGCGTCGGATCGGGTGCGTGACACGAGATCCGCATAGGATGGGGTCTTGGGTCGTGACAGCTTAGTATCAGAGCATCCTAGGTAACACAGTGATTTATGGGAGATAAGACTAAGGTACTAGTATTACAAATGTCCAAGTAGAGTCAGTCAGTAGATAGATTCTGACGTGATAGATAGACTATTATATCAATGTTGATCGCTGATCTTTTATAGCAAGTAATTTTAGGAGACGATTTGGCTACTGGTACATCGCAGGTATTTTTCTAGTTAGTTAAGGCATACCCGTATGCTAGTTTTATGTATTGATTTTGCTTACCGCATTCACTGCTAGATTGATTTAGAGATTGAACTGTTAGTTGAACATAGAAACAGAACTCTTAGGTTATATGTTAACTCTTCAATTTCTACCAAGAGAATGATTGATGATAGATGTTGTGCATGAAAGAAGTAAAGTGAGTAACATAGATACACGATTATTAGTTAAGCTGATAATCATAGAATTTTAAAGGCATTGATGAGTTAAGTAATTGATAACTGCAAAGAGCTATAACAGATTTAAATGCTAGGATTTATCATCTTTAGAATGAACTACATGCTGTTATAGATATGAATGTTTACTTGATAAACGAGATAGAATGACTAGCGACTCTTGGAGTCATTATCAATGGATGTTTTATATTGGAGAAAATCATTAGTAATGGAATGATATACATAGATTATATGAGATACAGATCATATGTATACAGTTATTAGCTGATCTGAGGAAGAAATTGATGATTTAAAAATAATTACCTGATTTGTAACTGTTAGAAGATGAAAACAAGTTAAGATACTCGAGGTTAACTAGTTGTTAGAAGGAGACTACATATTTTACTAAAAGTTGACAATTCTTGAACAACTAAGATGAAAAAGTAAATAGTAATCCTTGATGATTATTCTATCTTATGGAAGTATTTACTTGATATCTATTGAGTTACAGTTTGATGATTGTTATATTGAGGGAATCATTGAGAATAGAATTATTATTTATAGACTATGAACTTGATTTTCATGATTAGATGATTGCCCTATATTTGAGATTTAGACGTTTTATAATGAACAAGGGCAACAGTTAAGTTCACATTGAAAGATAGAAGATAACATAGAATTAGGAGTTGTGTCGGTTTGAAAAGCAATGGATTTGCTAGAAATATCTAAATGGAGTAGTGATACCCTGGAAGGGTAGTACCATTAACAGTGACATCTAGATAGAGCAGTAACACCTTAAAGGGTAGTATTTGTAACAGGTGACACTTGATTAGAATACTTATACATTCTAAAAAGAAATAGATGTAAAATGAATTAAGACATAAGAGATAATATGAAGGGAAGTTAAAGGGGTAAGTACGGGGGAGTTGATAAACCTTATTGATTGAGTAATAGATTGATGGCGTACCCGAAATGTAAAAAGCCTTGAGTAATTTATAGATAGACCCTGATAAGGTAAAAGATGAGTAGAGCTTTAAAGACGTTTATTTAATAAACGAGGCAGTTAGAAGTTGACATTTTGAAATACAGATGATTCTGAGAAAAGGATAATATATGATGAATAACCGTTAGAAAAGATTTGATAATCTTAGAGATGATTTGGGTAGTAGATCTAACATTAATAAAGGATGGTACACTGTCAAGCTAAGTAAAAATAAGTGATAAACGATCCTGAATAACTTTTAGAGACTAAGGTAATTTAAATGATTGTAAAAGATTGGAAGTGTAGTAAACCATTAAAGGGAGTCATGAAATAAAATGATACGTGAAATTGTAGAAATACTACAAAAATGCTTACGAGTATAGAAGTAAGTAAAAGATCTGTGAACAGTAAAGATTTGTGAACTGTATCGATTTTAGAAAGCTTAAATCATTTTTGATAAAGTCCCAGATAAGATATAATCATGTGAATATAAGACCTAGAAAGGACAAAGTATATAAGAACTCCTAGTCGTATTACAAGAAATTCTCTAAAGAAAGGAGTTAGTTAAATAACGATGAAAGAAAAACGTAATATATAAAAGGGAATAGAGTACATGACTAAGTAGTAGATACAGAACAAATGAAATGCAGATTAGGGACACAAATATCCTTAAACAGTTGACTTGAAGTCAAGGAATAATTAGTTGAATGACAAGTCTATTATAAATGAATGATAATTAGGAACCAGTGTGAACTCTATGAGTTCCATATGATACTATTAGAATGAAATTTATCCCAGATATATTAGTAGACTTGATGAATAGAGTTTTAAAACTCTATTTAGGAACTTTCATAATTTTGTTCACCTAGTGATGTCTTAAATTTACAAAGAATCGGGAGGACTATAGAAAGGAATTGAGATTCACGTGAGAGTTTTGAAATACTCTTGGAAATTTTAGAAAAATAGAAAAATGATTAATGTGACTGTAAAACTTGATTTGATGTGACTGTAAAACTTGATTCTCAGTGGAAAATTTTTATCCAGTTAGTGTAAACACCTGTTCAAGTTATATCAAAGTGTTAAAGAGACCACAGAGACCCCGGAGTTAGAACCACTAAGTTTGGGGACAAACTTATTTTTAAGGGGTAAGAATGTAATACCCTGACCCGGGTTAGCATGTATACCGAGGTAGACTGGGTCAGGTAGTGTACTAATAGTTGTAACCCGAACCGTTTAAACTCTATATCATTATATCAAATGTACTGTACGGTTATAGAAAGTCAATAGTATCAGTTATATAGCCAGTATCGGGCCATTCCCTAGCAACCTAGAATTATGCCTCATAATGCGTGCATGCACGCATTTCGATGCATGCATGCGTATATACACATGTATAGCCTATGAAATATAAGAGTATGTATACGCAATTAAAAATAAGTAAATACGTATATATATGAGTATATGTATATGTATAGAGTATGTATTTATATAGGTATATATATATACATATGTATTGTAATGACCGAGAAAAAATAATAATAATAATAATAATTTTTTTTTGGATAAGATTTTTTTTAATGAACATGCATGTATGTATGTGTAGGTATATATATATATATATAAATATATATATATATATATATATATATATCTAAAATGTTGTATGTATGTATGGTGGTGAATCATATAT
This sequence comes from Nyssa sinensis, assembly GCA_008638375.1. NCBI lineage: Eukaryota > Viridiplantae > Streptophyta > Magnoliopsida > Cornales > Nyssaceae > Nyssa > Nyssa sinensis. Next base: position 24,126,924 of record CM018046.1, read on the forward strand.
ATATATATATGTATATGCATATACTAACGAGAAAGTGCAAAACAGTTGTCTGTGTGTGCAAGGGTATGTGTGCGGCTGTACATGACCGTGGGTGTGTGCCAGTAGGTTGGTGTGTATGTATATAAGTGATATAATATATATATATATATATATATATATATATATGTCCCCAAAGTCAACTTTGCATTAAAAGCTGATGGGAAGGAGGGGAGTGGCTGGATCAGGGAGAGAAGTCAGAAAAAGGATGAAGGATTGTGGGCTGTGCAGGTGGGTTGCGTGTGGCTAGATATATGAATGTATGTGTATATATATATGTGTGTGCTGTATTAAGAAAAGAAGATAGAGAGAGAGAGAGAGAGAGCGAGAGAGAGAGAGAGCTGTGGAAAACCAGAAGAAAGAAGCTGAACCAGGAGGGAGGAAGCAAAGTGAGGGACTGTGAGATTGAGAAATCAGAAACAAACTAAGGAGAGGGAGAGAAGACACCATTGTTGAGGTAAACACCTTAACCCATTTATTTTTATATACACAATCTGTCCTTCCTTTTCTTTTAGCATATTAATCGATTTAAATAGTAGGATCATGTAGCTGAAATTGAAAGTGAATTAATGCAAGAAAAATGAAAGAAAATGGTTGAGAAACAAATGAGATAATCAAAGTTGCAGGTTGTATAGAACAATACGGGTCTTGTGATTTTATGTTTAAAAACTTAGTTGGACGATTGGAAGTTGGCCCCCATTAATGCAGAAACATATAGGAAAAATTTGTGGTTTAAACCATGGCTAAAAGGCCAAGAAATGAAGAGAGAGAAAGTTGCCGGAAACGGCATGCATGGCCGGAACAGCCACTGTTGTGGTTTCGTTTGATGGCCAAAAACCCACCTAAACCCACTTCAAAATTTATATACGAGATTAGTAAAGGAAGTAGAAGAAAATGACGTAAGCCGAGACGTAAAAAATGACTGGAAATCGTCACTATCGCTAGAGATGGCGACAGAGCCCTGGGGCTGTTCGTCAAAAAGGCGTGGGGAAGAAGGGTCGGTTGGGCCTATTTCATTTTAAACCATTTGGGCCTATTTTAAATTTAACTGTTGGGCTTAGTTTTAATTATAAGTCTTGGGCTTGTTTTAAAATTTAAAAGTCAGTGGGCCTCTTGGAATTGGGCCGCCCAACATTCAAAAAAAAAAAAGAAATGGAAAAAGAGGGAGGGGGATTACATAAGAATTGTGGGTGCTGTGATTCGAACCAAGGATCGGTGATGAGGGGAGGTGACACCTGGCCAAGGTGCCAACCTATGCGTGTCACGCCCCGAATTTCCGCGAACCCGAAGCACGACTGACGAGACAGTAAATAAAATAAAATAAAGGACAACTTAAACAAATTTAACCAAGCATGCATCCATTACCATCGATACATCAAAATAACATGAATTACATCCCGCCATTACAGTGTTCACGGGTCATTCGGGCATAAGCCCTTACATACAAAACATAAGTCCCATGGACCAAAAATACACCAAGTGCTTCCTCCTATCAAGTGTCATCGAGTCTCAAGGAACTGGAGCATCCTCATCTGAAAATGTTGCCCACGAATGGGTCAGCTCAACTGCTGGTATGATGAAGTGCTAATGTAAGAAATAAAGCTAAGGCGTGGCATGTGCAAAGTGTACATTTATCTCTAAATGCATTCCAGTTCCATTAATATGATACAATGAAAACATGCATGACGCACCCATGCATTCAATGCCACACCCATGTCTCATTTACGGGTACTCCCCGATGGCTCGAAGTACCAATGCAATGGCCAATTTTGGGTTTTTCACCACAGGATCTGCACCCTCATAATGCAAAGCACTACGTGCTCAACTCATGCCATATGCCCAAGAAATTCACCATATGCCAATATGCTCATGCAATCTCAATGCAACAAGGTTTCATTAATATAGCATGCTCGAGACAATAATATGTATATCACCAACCAGTTCTACATGCAAGCATATCTCATATAATCAACTTAAACACATGTCATGATTCACATTCATCATTTCACTAAATTCTCATAAAATACAAGTAACACGTAAGCATGTGAACAACCAACTCCAAATCATCAAGTAAACACATTCCAAATAAACACATAAGTCATTCCAATCAGTCACAGAATATTCCTAACTTAACTTCATTTCTAGCATTAGCAAAACACCATACCTGACGGGTTGGTCTCAACCCAAGTAAACTGCGCTCGTAATGTAGTGGCTGGCAGTGAGAATGTGGAAGGATCAGACCACCTTCTCCTTGCCTTGCGGTGTCCCTAAAATCACAAAATGCAACTCAGTCCGTTTGTCACTTTAACGATGCTATTCATCAAATTTTATGTCTTTAATTTATAAGTTTCTATTTTGTTAGATTAATTTCTATCATTGTGTCTGAAACGTCAAAGAAAATAGGTTTAGGCCTTCGCGAAATTTAATTTGGACATCCGGGTTGAAAAGGGTAAAATTGTCATTTTTCACTTGTACGAGTTCCCATTTCCCGAGACCTCTTTTCATAAATCGGACTCCACGGTTGAGTTCAAAATGTTCGAGACAATAAGATTTCACTATTCTTTTATTTTAATCGGGGTTCGTTTTACTGTGTTTTGACTCAGGGGCGTTTTGGTAATTCTAAAGGGTTCCACGGGTCTTTTATTTTTTGAGACCTCTTATCACGTTACAGACCTCACCGTTGGTCTTAGTAGGTCCAAAATAATTAGAAAACATATAAGGCTTGCCTCATTTGGGTGTCGGACCATTTTAGAGCATTTAATTTAATTAAATATATTTAATTCATAAAATGAAAATCAAGTATTACATATATATTTATTCAGCGCAATAATGACCAGGGGATTGTCCTGTCCAAACGTTTCACGCGCCTCAGCCCCACGCGCCCCACCCTGTTTTGATTCTCGGTAGCCGCACGTCCCCCCCCATTTTTTGATTCTTTTCTCTTTTCAATTTAAACCCATTTGGGCCCCTACTGCCCAGGCCCAATTGTCTTCTTTTCCTTTTTAAATTAAACAAACCCAAGCAAGCCCAAATTTCATTTAAACCAACCCAGGCCCAAACTGTTCCTTCAACCCAACACGTGCCCCACCCTGTTTCGATTCTCAGTAGCCGCACGTCCCCCCCCATTTTTTGATTCTTTTCTCTTTTCAATTTAAACCCATTTGGGCCCCTACTGCCCAGGCCCAATTCTCTTCTTTTCCTTTTTAAATTAAACAAACCCAAGCAAGCCCAAATTTCATTTAAACCAACCCAGGCCCAAACTGCTCCTTCAACCCAACACAGCCCAACACCAGTTATTTTAAAACCAGCCCAACAAAACAGGCCCAAGGCAGACCCCCAACCCAACAGGGACGGTCCAGTCGCCCCCATCTTGCGCTCGACTTTCCGGTTGTCTTCCCCGACGATCCCGTCGGCGCCGATCGCCGAAATCGCGATTGTTATGACATGAAAATTTTTTTTTTTTATTACTCTTGGTTATTAAAATTTTTTTTTTTTATTATTATTATTAAAATGGGTAGATGTATGTATGTGATGTGCATAATATATATATATATATATATACATGGATATATACATATATATGTAATTATTAAATTATTCAATGGTGGGTATATGTAACATGTGAATGTGTGTGTGGATATGCATAGGTATATATATCTATATATATAAGTCTGGTTGGAATGTAACTGGACGAGTGTGTGTGAGTGCAACCGAACTGAGTGTGTGAAATTAGTGTGTGTGTGATGATATATATATATATATATATGTGTAGGTATATAGGAGCAGCTTTGCATTTAATGCAAAGCTGCATTTGGGGGGAAGCAAAATGGCTGAACAGAGGGGGAAGAAGTCAAGAAAAGGGGCTAGAGAGAGAGAGACGTGTGAGACTTGATGTGTGTGTGTATATGTGGTCTCGGTTGGGAAGGAGAGAAAGGATAGAAAAACTGAGAGCAAAGGAGGAAGAGAATTCTGGAAGGGAGAAGAACTCTGTGAAGCTTGATTTAAGCTTGGAACCAGAAGGTGGAAGAGGGCACGGCTAGAGAGAGAAACAACAGGAAAAACCGTGAGTGATCCTTTCTGTTTTGATTTTTTTTTAAAGCATGAAACTTGATTTAATGTATATGATCTTAGAGAGCATGATGTAGGGTTTATAATGCAAAAAGAATGAGATGAAATGGTTGAGAAACTAGGGAGAAAAACTAGGTTGCAGGTCACGGGTATAAGAGTTGGGTGTTGTCATTTTATGTGTAAAACTCGGTTTAAATAATAGGGAATGAACCCTAGGAGGTGCAGAAACCGTTTGGGATGAAAATGGCGATTTACCCATGGACAAACAGTCACAAAAATGAAGGGGAAAGAGTCGGCCGGAGGTTTGACTGAGGGATTGACCCTCTATTTCGTGAAAACCCAAAGGGTTGAATCCAAAATCGACCATAGATATGGAATCCTTGGGAGAAAATAAAGAAAACTGCATTTTAAAAACCTTAAAAAGTTGTCGGAAAACAGTCGCCGGCGCCGGAAAAGGCGCCGGAACCCTACCGGAAGCTCACTGGGAAATCGGGGAAGAAGGAGCACTATGCGGGTCGGGCTCCGGGTCCGGGTCGGGTCCGGTTCGGGCGGGGTTGAACCGCCCCTGCCACATGTCGCGCTGATGTTTTAAATTAAAAAGGAATTGGGTCTGTTTGGTTACAGACTTAAGAAATCAAAAAATTTAAATTGAAATAGGAACAGGGATATCCTATCCCTGTTCTGGATAAGTCCCTGTTTGGGTAACCGAATTGAGAATAGTAAATTTGACTAATTACAAATTTGACCTTGAACCTTTTAGAAATTGAACCTTGACCCAAGACTTTCGGAAATTACAAACTGACCCCCAACTATTGGTTATTACACTTTGACCCACCTGATTAAATTATTAATAAAATATTAATTAAATTAATTAATTAATTATTTAATTTAATTAATTAAATATTCTAAAATAATCCGGAGTCCAAATAGGATAAGTCATTAGTGTATTTTGACTATCTCGACCATTCAGAGACCAATGGAGAGGTCCATTTCACGAGACGGGGTCCCAAAAAATAAAAGACCCGTAGTAACATATAAAATTATCAAAATACCCCTGAATTGAAATACAGTCAAATGAACTCCGAATTTAGTAAACGAATAGTGAAACTTTATTATCTCGAGCATTTCAGACTCAACCGTGGAGTCCGATTTGTGAAAAGAGGTCACGAAATGTAAGGACCCGTGTAAAGTGCAAAATGACTGTTTTGCCCTTTCGAACCCAGATGTCCGAATTGAATTCTACGAAAGCCTAAACTTATTTTCTTCGACGTCCCGGACTCAATGGTAGAGTCTAATTTAGCAAAATAGAAACTTATGAATCAAAGACATAAAATTTGATGAATAGAATAAATTCAAATGACAATGAACTAAGTTACCTGTTATGATTTTAGGGACACGAGAGGGCAAGGAGAAGGTGATCTGACCTTCGGTATTCTCACTGTGATCCTACCATACTACGAGTACGCTTTCCTGGGTTGAGGTCGACTATCAGGTACGATATATTGTGCTAAGTAAGAAATAGAATTAAGATTAGGAATACCTGTTCTGCTGCCTTGATTGTTCACATGTTTGCTTGAATGTTCACATGCTTATGTGCTTTATGCTATCTTGCTGATGTTGGGTGATGATGTGGATGATGATTATGTGTATACTGCATGTGTTAGTGTAGTGTGTGAATTACATGCTTTGAGAACTGTTGACATTACGAAATATGTACTTGAAAGCATGCTTTATGTATGAATGAGATGCATCATTTAGATTACATTATGACATGATGAAATCAGAGCATATTGGCATAGTGTGATTCCTTGGACATGGCGTGGGTTAAGCACTTGGTGCTTTGCATTATGAGGGTGCAGATCCTGTGGTGAAAAACCCAAAATCAGCCAATAGGTACTTGCGAGCCTGACGGATTCCGGACCGTGAAGCGAGACATAGTCGGCGGTACTCATGCCAGCCGGGAAGGGCCGTATCATGAGACATGGGTGGCATAGAGTTGCATGGGTGTGTCACGCATACTGCTCATATACTGTATACTGTTCATATATTGCCATCATGATATCGAATGCCATATAGAAATAACTGTACACTTGCACATGCCACGACTTTAGTTTTGTCTCTTGCATTAGCATTATATTGTACCAGCATGTTGAGCTGACCCCTTTAGCGGGGCAAACATTTCAGATGATGTCCCAGCTGTACGAGACGAGGAGATGATCTGATTAGGGACTATGTTAGGCCCAAGGGGCGCTTTTGATATTGTGTAAGGGCATAAGCCCGAGACTGTATTTTATTTTGTATGTTGTGAATAAATGGACCAGACCTTATGTATGTATCAGAACAGTATGTAGAATGTATGTGATCGTCCTTAATTATCTTTTATTCCTTTATTATTTTATTTCTTTCTGTTTCGTTACTCGCGCCTCGGGTTCGCTGGAATTCGGGGCGTGACAACGTGGTATCAGAGCTTAGGTTCGAATATCTAGAGACCGTGGGGTGTTGTTAAAACACCATGAGACCCTAAGGTAAAAGTGATGACTTAGTGTGAACTGTTAGTAGCATGCGATAGAGCCTTACGTGCTATGTGACCATATGTCCGGATGCATGACTTATTGTGATTATGTGCTGATTGATGCTATGTTTGGAGGCATGACATGTATGATGTGTGAAAAACTGTTAAGTGTATATATCATGACTTGCTACATGTACTACCCGTTAAAATATAGGTTATTGATAAGAACTTGATAGAGATCACATTTAAATGCTTATATTTGAATGTGAAAAAAGTGATATTGAATTTTTTTCTCTTGAACTTATAGATATGCCTCCTAGACGAACTTCTACGAAAGGCAGACCACCCAGACGGGGTAGGGGTAGGGGTATGCCTAGAGGTGCTGCCCAGCCTCGTCGTGGCAGATCTAGAGCTGTTGACCCTATTCCTGATGTAGTTGATGAGGTTGTTGCCCCAGTTGACACACCTGAGCACAGTGCAGCTGAGGAGGATATTGCTCCCGCCCCTATCCCTATTCCTGCTCCCGTTCCAGCACAGGAGGTAGAACAAATGGTTGGCGCCAGAGACATGGCGGCCCTTTTGCAGGAGTGTCTCCGCACTATGATGGAGGCGCAGACCACTGGCGGAGAGACCAGGGATACCTTCGTGATGAAGGTGTTCCAGAGGATGAGACCACCCACCTTTGCTGGACAGCCGGACCCACTTATTATAGAGGAGTGGTTGAGATAGATCACTCGGATTTTGGATTCACAGGGGATTACTGAGCCCCACCTGAGGATCAGATGCGCTACATTTCAGTTTACAGACCTGGCTAGTCAGTGGTGGGAGGTAGCTGCTGACAGACTACATCGGTTTGGAGAGGGATGGGATGCATTTGTGGCCATGTTCAATGACCACTACTTCCCGATATTTGCCAGAGTTGGGTTTAGGGAGGAGTTTGAGGCACTTCTTCAGAGGGACATGACAGTGGCTTAGTATGAGTCACGGTTTACTGCTTTGGGGAGATTCGCCCCACACATTATTGGACAAGAGGATTTGAGGGTGTATAATTTCCTCAAGGGGTTGAAGACCTCTATCAGGGACAGACTGGCTGGTCATATTATAGAGACCTACGAGGAGGCAGTGATTAGGGCCTCCAAGGTGGAGAGAGAGTTGGCTGATCTTAGAGGGATCAGAGAGACCCGAGCACAGGGCAGGGCACCCACAGTACAGACCTCTGTACTTGCCCCGACATATAGACAGCCGAAGAGGTACCGAGCCAGTACTTCTTCCTCACAGCCACCAGCCGGACCCCTCCATTCGGTAGCTCCCCGTCCTGCCTTACCATCCGCTCCTAGGGGAGGAGGATCTCAGCGCCCTATCATATGTTATACATGCGGGCAGCGTGGCCATAGGAGGGCCGATTGTCCCTTGAGGGGACCCAGCATTGCACAGGGTGCCGGATCTAGTCAGAGGTCATTTCCACTACCCCTACCGGCACCGAGTCAGAGGGCCCCGCCGATTTGTTACACTTGTCAGCAGCCTGGCCATGTTAGGGCCAACTGCCCTCAGGGACAGACTTCGTAGAGTGCGCCGAGGCCCCACTATTATTAGCATACACAGGTGCCTCTACCCCATCCACAGTCAGTCCAGGGACTCCCAGCGCCCTATCATCAGCCTACATCCTCCACGCAGAGCGTCAGAGCTCCAGCACCTAGGGGAGGAGGCCAGCAGACACAGCGAGGGGGAGGCCGACAGGGCCAGACCACACAGGGCCGAGTCTACGCAGTGGCCACTCCGGAGACCTCTACTGCCTGACCATCAGTAGTCCGAGGTACATTTCTTATATCCAGTTCCTGGGCCAGTGTGTTGATAGATTCAGGTGCATCACATTCATTCATTTCTACTACACTTGCCATGTCATTGGGTCTGGATATAGATTGGTTGGACCCCCCGTTGTATGTTGGTACACCAGTTGGGGGTGTTGTAGTACTGGTGAGGATCTATAGAGATTGCTCGATAGAGATAGCTGATCGTATCCTCCACTTTGATTTTATTGTACTTGATATGTCTGGGTTTGATGTGATTCTGGGGATGGATTGGCTGTTCACCTATCGGGCGAGTATAGACTGCTACAGGGGGAGGGTGACTGTATGCACTCCTGAGGGAGATTGCTTTTATTTCACAAGGGATCGGGGGGATTTCTTGGTTCCACCTGTACGTGATTCTAGGAGCTGGGGAGGCCACAGTTATATGTTGGCTAGTCTGATTGCGGGTGATTTTGAGGCCACAGAGATTGTGTTTCCCCCAGTAGTGGATGAGTTCTCCGACGTCTTCCCGAGTGACTAGACTTGTCTACCCCCTAGACAAGAGATCGAGTTCACTATAGAGCTCATTCCTGGTACTACACCCATTTCCATACCACCTTACCACATGGCTCCAGCTGAGTTGAGAGAGCTGAGGGAGCAGTTGACTGATCTACAGTGGAAGGGGTTTATACGTCCTAGCACTTCTCCGTGGGGTGCCTCGGCACTATTCGCAAAGAAGAAGGACGGGACACTACGGTTGTGTGTAGACTACAGGAGGCTGAACCGGGTTACTATCAAGAATAAGTACCCGTTGCCGAGGATCGACGATCTATTTGATCAGCTGAGAGGTTCGAGATGCTTCTCGAAGATTGATCTTAGATCGGGTTACCACCAGTTGAGGGTCAGGGAGGAGGACATAGCGAAAACAGCTTTCCGCACTCGCTATGGTCACTATGAGTTTGTGGTCATGCCCTTTGGAGTGACGAATGCCCCAGCGGCATTCATGGACTTGATGCACCGCATTTTCAGTCCTTACCTGGATCAGTTCGTGGTGGTATTTGTGGATGACATCTTAGTGTATTCACCTGCTGAGGATGTGCATGCCTATCATTTGAGGACTGTACTGCAGATTTTGAGAGAGCATCGTCTATTTGCCAAGTTCTCGAAGTGCGAGTTCTGGCTTCGAGAGGTACAGTTCTTGGGACATGTAGTATCCAGTGGAGGGGTATCTGTAGATCCCTCCAAGATTGAGGCAGTCATGAGCTGGGAGAGGCCGAGCAGTGTATTCGAGATTCAGAGTTTTCTAGGGTTAGCCGAATACTACCGACGATTTGTGGAGGGTTTCTCCCGTCTTGCCGCGCCGATGACTCGTCTGACGCGCAAGGGCATCAGATTCTTATGGACAGATGACTGTGAGCAGTCTTTTCAGGAGCTAAAGAGGAGATTGACTTCAGCGCCTGTTTTGATCATACTTGAGAGGGGAGTGGGCTATGCTGTGTACTGCGATGCTTCCCGAGAGGGATTAGGTTGTGTATTGATGCAGGATGGCAGAGTGGTAGCCTACGGTTCCCGCCAGTTGAAGAACCATAAGCGGAACTACCCCACACATGACTTAGAGTTAGCTGCCGTCATCTTTGCACTGAAGAGTTGGCGACACTACTTATACGGGGAGAGATTCGAGGTATTTTCTGACCACAAGAGCCTCAAGTATATGTTCACACAGAAGGACCTGAACCTGAGGCAGAGGAGGTGGATGGAATACATGGAGGATTATGATTTTGACCTTCAGTACCACCTAGGGAGGGCCAATGTGGTGGCAGACGCACTCAGCAGGAGGTCGAGAGGTACTATTGCCAGTGTTGCCATCAGGGAGTGGGAGATGATGGGGGATATTGGCGAGTTTGATCTAGATATTGCTGAGTTTGAGGGACAGGCCACTCTGTTCAGCTTGTGTGTGCAGCCCACCCTTTTGACTAGAGTGATAGAGGCACAGCTAGTAGATGTTGAGGCAGATCAGATCAGAGTACGGATTGCTAGTCCTGAGGGATTTGCGGGATGGACGGTGCATTCTGACCTTAGTCTGAGGTATTTGGGTAGAGCTTTTGTCCCAGAGTCTCTCAGGGCTGATGTCCTTAGGGATTTCCACCACTCACGTCTGGCAGTGCACCTAGGGGGCACTAAGATGTATCACGATCTGCGCCGTCAGTATTGGTGGGCGGGGATGAAGAGAGATGTGGCGCAGTTCGTGTCGAGATGCCTCACGTGCCAGCAGGTGAAGGCTGAGCACCAGAGACCTGGAGGGTTGTTGCAGCCATTGCCAGTGGCCGAGTGGAAGTGGGAGCACGTTACCATGGATTTCGTGATGGGTCTTCCGAAGTCACCGAGGGGCCACGACGCAGTTTGGGTTATCATGGACAGGCTGACAAAGTCTGCTCACTTTTTGCCTATCAGAGTGACTGATTCATCAAATGCCTTCAGTAGATTGTATATTCGAGAGATTGTACGACTACATGGGGTGCCGGTATCCATTGTTTCAGATAGGGACCCACTTTTCACTGCCCGATTTTGGCAGAGTCTCCAGACAGCCTTAGGGACACAGCTCTAGTTTAGTACTGCCTTTCACCCCCAGACCGATGGCCAGTCAGAACGCACCATTCAGATCCTTAAGGACATGCTTAGGGCTTGTGTCATGGATTTCAGGGGTAGCTGGGAGGATCACTTTGCCTTGGTCCAGTTTGCCTACAACAACAGCTATCAGTCCAGTATTGAGATGGCACCATTTGAGGCGTTGTATGGTAGGCCGTGCCGTTCCCCAGTGTGTTGGACTGAGGTAGAAGAGACAGCTGCCTTGGGACCTGATATTGTTCGTGAGACCACGGACAAGATACAGGTGATCAGGCAGCGATTGTTGACAGCCCAGAGTCGACAGAGGAGTTACGCAGATAGGAGGCGGCGGCCCTTGGCATTTGAGGTGGGGGACCATGTGTTCCTCAAGGTATCTCCCAGACGAGGTTTGAGGAGATTTGGGCGCAATGGGAAGCTGTTGCCACGATTTATTGGCCCCTTTGAGATTCTTGGGAGGGTTGGTGAGGTGGCTTATAAGCTGGCCTTACCACCACAGCTATCTGGAGTTCACGACGTCTTCCATGTATCTATGTTGAGGAAGTACCATCCCGACCCCTCACATGTACTTGACTGGGTAGATCTTCAGTTAGAGGGGGACGCTTCTTATGACCAGAGGCCCGTGGAGATATTGGACTCGAGGGACCAGGTTTTGCGAGGCAGGACCATCCCTTTGGTCAAGGTTCGTTGGAACCATCATGGGGTTGAGGAGGCTACTTGGGAGCGTGAGGCCGAGGTTCGAGTTAGATACCCTGAGTTGTTTGATCAGTGATGTATTTTCTTTTGTTTTATGTTGTTTTAAATTTCGGGAAGAAATTTTTGTAAGGAGGGAAGGATGTTATGACATGGAAATTTTTTTTTTTATTACTCTTGGTTATTAAAATTTTTTTTTTTATTATTATTATTATTAAAATGGGTAGATGTATGTATGTGATGTGCATAATATATATATATATATACATGGATATATATATATATATATATGTAATTATTAAATTATTCAATGGTGGGTATATGTAACATGTGAATGTGTGTGTGGATATGCATAGGTATATATATATATATCTATATATATATATATATATATCTATATATATAAGTCTGGTTGGAATGTAACTGGACGAGTGTGTGTGAGTGCAACCGAACTGAGTGTGTGAAATTAGTGTGTGTGTGATGATGATATATATATATATATGTGTGTAGGTATATAGGAGCAGCTTTGCATTTAATGCAAAGCTGCATTTGGGGGGAAGCAAAGTGGCTGAACAGAGGAGGAAGAAGTCAAGAAAAGGGGCTAGAGAGAGAGAGACGTGTGAGACTTGATGTGTGTGTGTATATGTGGTCTCGGTTGGGAAGGAGAGAAAGGATAGAAAAACTGAGAGCAAGGGAGGAAGAGAATTCTGGAAGGGAGAAGAACTCTGTGAAGCTTGATTTAAGCTTGGAACCAGAAGGTGGAAGAGGGCACGGCTAGAGAGAGGAACAACAGGAAAAACTATGAGTGATCCTTTCTGTTTTGATTTTTTTTAAAGCATGAAACTTGATTTAATGTATATGATCTTAGAGAGCATGATGTAGGGTTTATAATGCAAAAAGAATGAGATGAAATGGTTGAGAAACTAGGGAGAAAACCTAGGTTGCAGGTCACGGGTATAAGAGTTGGGAGTTGTCATTTTATGTGTAAAACTCAGTTTAAATAATAGGGAATGAACCCTAGGAGGTGCAGAAACCGTTTGGGATGAAAATGGGGATTTACCCATGGACAAACAGTCACAAAAATGAAGGGGAAAGAGTCGGCCGGAGGTTTGACCGAGGGATTGACCCTCTATTTCGTGAAAATCCAAAGCGTTGAATCCAAAATCGACCCTAGATATGGAATCCTTGGGAGAAAATAAAGAAAACTGCATTTTAAAAACCTTAAAAAGTCGCCGGAAAACAGTCGCCGGCGCCGGAGAAGGCGCCGGAACCCTACCAGAAGCTCACCGGGAAATCGGGGAAGAAGGAGCACTGTGCGGGTCGGGCTCTGGGTCCGGGTCTGGTGCGGTTCGGGCGGGGCTGAACCACCCCTGCCACGTGTCGCGCTGATGTTTTAAATTAAAAAGGAATTGGGTCTGTTTGGTTACGGATTTAAGAAATCAAAAAATTTAAATTGAAATAGGAACAGGGATATCCTATCCCTGTTCTGGATAAGTCCCTGTTTGGGTAACCGAATTGAGAATTGTAAATTTGACTAATTACAAATTTGACCTTGAACCTTTTAGAAATTGAACCTTGACCCAAGACTTTCGGAAATTACAAACTGACCCCCAACTATTGGTTATTACACTTTGACCCACCTGATTAAATTATTAATAAAATATTAATTAAATTAATTAATTAATTATTTAATTTAATTAATTAAATATTCTAAAATAATCCGGAGTCCAAATGGGATAAGTCATTAGTGTATTTTGACTATCTCGACCATTCTGAGACTAATGGTGAGGTCCATTTCACGAGACGGGGTCCTGAAAAATAAAAGACCCGTACTAACATATAAAATTATCAAAATGCCCCTGAATTGAAATACAGTCAAATGAACTCCGAATTTAGTAAACGAATAGTGAAACTTTATTATCTCGAGCATTTCAGACTCAACCGTAGAGTCCGATTTGTGAAAAGAGGTCATGAAATGTAAGGACCCGTGTAAAGTGCAAAATGACTGTTTTGCCCTTTCGAACCCAGATGTCCGAATTGAATTCTACGAAAGCCTAAACTTATTTTCTTCGACGTCCCGGACTCAATGGTAGAGTCTAATTTAGCAAAATAGAAACTTATGAATCAAAGACATAAAATTTGATGAATAGAATAAATTCAAATGATAATGAACTAAGTTACCTGTTATGATTTTAGGGACACGAGAGGGCAAGGAGAAGGTGATCTGACCTTCGGTATTCTCACTATGATCCTACCATACTACGAGTACACTTTCCCGGGTTGAGGTCGACTATCAGGTACGATATATTATGCTAAGTAAGAAATAGAATTAAGATTAGGAATACATGTTCTGCTGCCTTGATTGTTCACATGTTTGCTTGAATGTTCACATGCTTATGTGCTTTATGCTATCTTGCTGATGTTGGGTGATGATGTGGATGATGATTATGTGTATACTGCATGTGTTAGTGTAGTGTGTGAATTACATGCTTTGAGAACTGTTGACATTACGAAATATGTACTTGAAAGCATGCTTTATGTATGAATGAGATGCATCATTGAGATTACATTATGACATGATGAAATCAGAGCATATTGGCATAGTGTGATTCCTTGGACATGGCGTGGGTTAAGCACTTGGTGCTTTGCATTATGAGGGTGCAGATCCTGTGGTGAAAAACCCAAAATCGGCCAATAGGTACTTGCGAGCCTGACGGATTCCGGACCGTGAAGCAAGACATAGTCGGCGGTACTCATGCCAGCGGGGAAGGGTCGTATCATGAGACATGGGTGGCATAGAGTTGCATGGGTGTGTCACGCATACTGCTCATATACTGTATACTGTTCATATATTGCCATCATGATATCGAATGCCATATAGAAATAACTGTACACTTGCACATGCCACGACTGTAGTTTTGTCTCTTGCATTAGCATTATATTGTACCAGCATGTTGAGCTGACCCCTTTAGCGGGGCAAACATTTCAGATGATGTCCCAGCTGTACGAGATGAGGAGATGATCTGATTAGGGATTATGTTAGGCCCAAGGGGCGCTTTTGATATTGTGTAAGGGAATAAGCTCGAGACTGTATTTTATTTTGTATGTTGTGAATAAATGGACCAAACCTTATGTATGTATCAGAACAATATGTAGAATGTATGTGATCGTCCTTAATTATCTTTTATTCCTTTATTATTTTATTTCTTTCTGTTTCGTTACTCGCGCCTCGGGTTCGCTGGAATTCGGGGCGTGACAGCGATGCAGCCCACTGTTTTCTAGTATTTTGACGTCCCAAAATTTCTAATTTTCACATGAAATCATTCCTAGGGCATTGCAGATCCCATTGGGACCGTTTTCACGCCCTAAATCTTGTCATTTCGAGACACCCATGCGGTTTCCAGCCATGCAAGCCCGGATTCCGGCGACATGATTTTTCTCAATTTTATGACGATCTCCTTACTGTTTTGATCCTCATTAACTTCCAAAACATTTCTCTAACTCACCTCACTAACTCCCATCCCTTAGTTTTGATTTTAACACATAAAATGACAACCCATCAACCCTTGGCCGTGACCTGCAACTGGGGATTTCTCGGCCATCTCTTACCCATTTCACTTGATTCTTTTTGCAAAACAATCTATGTTTCATACTCTACAAGGCCCTCGAATCCATACTAATTAATATGCTAAAAACATATCATGCATATAGAGAGAGTTTTAGAGAGAGAAAATAAAGTTCTTACCAACTTTCTGGTTTTTCCTCTTCGCTGGTTACAGGTTCTTTCTTCCCTCCTGTTCCGACCCTCGATCCCAGCTCCCAGATCTCTTTCTCCCTTTCCAGAACTCCTTCTCTCCCTCTGTCCCTATTTCTTTCTGATTTTTCTTTCCTAACCCAACGGACACACAAATACATATATACACATATACCTACACTCCATCTCACAGGCAGCTAGGTCACCTCAGCCCTCTTCTTCTGACTCCCTATCTCACTGATCCGGCCACCCCCTCTTTCACATCAGTAGCCCATTTCTCTCCTTTCCATCAACTTTGCATTTAATGCAAAGTTGACTTTGGTTGTATTTTATATATATATATACATATTTTATATCATGCACACAAGTTCATGGCTGCATGCACGACAGTCCACACACACACACCCGATTGCCCACAATCTAACATATATATATATATATATATAATTATCTTTATACACACACACTTAAATCATAACACACACATGCATACATATAACACATCACACACATGCATACATGTACCCAACCTAAAAATAATAATAATAATAATAATAATAATAATAATAATAATAATAATAACAACAATAAAACAAATAAATAAATAAATAAAAAATTTCATGTCATTACAATACGCGCCCAACCATTTTGCGCAAGATATATATGTATATTATATTAAACCCAATTTAATTAATTAAAATCATTTAATTAAATTAAATATGACAAAATGCCCCGGAGTCCAAATTAAATAAGCCATTAGTGTTTTCTTTATGTGTCCACCATTCTGAATCCAACGGTGAGGTCCGTGATGCGAGACGAGGTCCCGAAAAATAAAAGACCCGTAGAACCCTTGAAAATTATCAAAATGCTCCTGAGTCAAAACACAGTCAAACGAACCTCAATTAAAATAAAAAGATAGTGGATTTTTATTATCTCGAACGTTCCAAACTCAACCATGGAGTCCAATTTACGAAGAGAGGCCTCAGAAAATGAGAAACCGTGCAAGTGCAAAATGACTATTTTGCCTTTTTAGCTCGAATGTCCGAATTGAATTCCACGAAAGACTAAACCTACTTTCTTCAACGTCCCGGACTCAACAGTAGAGTTTAATTTGACAAAATCGAGACTTATAAAATAAAGACATAAAATTTGATGAATAGCATAATTAAAGTAACAATTGAACTGAATTGTATTCCATGATTTTAGGAACACCGAAGGGTAAGGAGAAGGTAGTCTAATCTTCTGCATACTACTACTAGTTCCGCTACACTACGAGTACGTCTTCTTGAGTTGAGACCGACTCATCAGGTATGGTGTATTGTGCTAAGTAAGGAATAGAATTAAGTTTAGGAACGATTTGTATGTTGATTGAATGAATCTTATAATTATTTGTTTGATGTTAGAAAAATCACATAAGGAATGTTGTTTTAAAAAGAAATCTTGAGTTGATTGTTTACGTTGCTTATGTGCTTCTTGCTGCTCTACTGAGATATGATTTGTTCTATGTGTTGGGTTGTACGTGATCTATAGTTTTGGGGAGTTGTTAAGATTGTGAACACATGGCTTAAGTATGTATTTTCGTTGATCATGTATTGCATACATTCATGTGGAAGATGTTTTGTTGTTCAGATGTCGTGATTGCTTTATGTAGAATACATTGTTTAAAGGCATGCTCTATGTGTTGGTAAAATTGCTTATCTGAGATTGTATTATTGCATGATGGAATTAAGGCATATTGGCATAGTGTGATGCATTGAAAGCATAGTCTGGGTTGAGCACGTGGTGTTAAACATGGTACTCAGCTTCCATCAGATGTGTTCTGAAAATGAGACATGGTACTCAACTTCCATCAGATGTGTTTTGAAAACGAGACATGGTACTCAGCTTCCATCAGATGTGTTCTGAAAACGAGACATGGTACTCAGCTTCCATCAGATGTGTTCTCAAAACGAGACATGGTACTCAGCTTCCATCGGATGTGTTCCGAAAACGAGACCTGGACATGGCATAGAATTAACATGGTTGTGGCATAGAGTTGGCACGGTTGTGGCATTGAGTTGTGTGGGTGTTTCATGGGCATTGTCACTACATTGCATGTATAACTTGGATGTTATGTGGATTATTGCTATTACATGGTATGGATGATTTGGAAGGCATGTGGATTATTGTTATCACATTGCATGGATGATTTAGAATGCATGTAGAGATAAATGTACACTTGCATATGCCACGTCTTAAATTATATTAATGAGTTGGATGACATGTAGATTATTGCTAGCACGTTGTATGGATGATATTGAATGACATATAGAAATAACTGTACACTTGCACATGCCACGCCCTTAATTTTGTTCCTTACATTAGCATTACATCATACCAGCAGTTGAGCTAACCCATTCGTGGGATAACTCCCCACAAATGACGTTCCCGGCACTTGAGACTTGAGGAAGTCTTGCAGAGTGGAGGAGACATGAGCTAAGAATGATCTTGGCCCTTGGGAGCATATTTTGAGATGTTTTGATATTGTATAAGGGATTAAGCCCGAATAACATGTTAAATGTTTTTATTGATCGTGTTTTACATGGATGTACATTGAAGGAAATGAATGTAAGTTTTGAGTTGAATCTGTTAGATTGTCCTTTATTTCTTTATTATTTTATTGTCCTTTCGTCTCGTCAGTCGAGCCACTGGTTCGTTAGAATTCGGGGCGTGACATGTATATATACATAACATATTATACAAATATATATACATACATTAAAGTATACTTATACAAGAAAAAGGGGGGGAAACTGCCAAGTGTCTACACTATTGGTGTGTCGGTTGGGCAGTGTATATGTGTGTAATATGTAATATAATATATATATATATACACAAATATCATGCCACATAAATGCAAGCCGAAATGGAAGAAGAGAAATCAGAAAAACTGGGTCAAAGAAAGGGGCTTAGAAGGGGGAGAAACCAAGAGGAAAGAGAGGACAGGGGCGGTGGAGTGTGCGTGTGTATAAGGTATACATGTATATATATACATGTTGCGTAGGAAGAGAGAAAACAAAAAGATTCAGAGGCTGTGAGTGTCTCAAAAGTTGGGAAACTGATTGGGAAGAACACAAGAGTGAGCCAAAAGGAACCTAGGAGTAGAAGAAGCATGGTGCACCAAGAAAATCAGAATTTGAGAAGGTAAGTGATTATTCTGTTTTTCAGTTGTATCATGATTCATTTAATTCTGAGTATAAGGCCTCAATGTGCATGAAAAATAGATTCAGTAGCAAGAAGAATCATCTAAAATGATTCAGAAATCTGTGAGAAACCCTAGGTTACGGGTTTTTAGGGAATAATTGGAATCCGAATATTTTATGTGTAAAACTTAAAACTAATGATGGGGAAAGGTTGCCGTGAGGTGCAAAAAAGGGTTAAAAGAAAGCTAAGGTCAAAACAGTGAGCAAACCTGCACGAAATGCAAAATTTGAAGGTCACTGGAGTTTCAAGTTTTCCATATTCATAGGAAATTAGTGATCTAAATGAAAAACTAAAGTTAGATTTGAAATCTCTATAAAAAGACAAAGAAAACCGCATTGAAATTGGTAGAAAAATCGACCGAAAAATATTAGCCGTCGCTAGAGAAGAAGACTGTACAGGCGGAACCCTACCAGCGTATCGCCGGAGAAGTCGACATTGTTGTCTTGGGTCGGGTTCGGGTCATGGTTCGGATCTGGGTCGGGACCCGACTGAAATTAAAATGGGTGAACCAAAACGACGCAGTATCGGTTAAGTTTAAAAGATTTTAAAATTGAATTGGGAGTGTTTGGCTACGGGCGTAAGAAATTGAAATAGAAATTGATTTGGGAATAGGGATATCCTATTCCAGTTTTGAAGCCTAAACCCTGTTTGGCTATCCTTGATAGGGATAAGGTTTTTTGAAATTGCAATTGAACCCAGAAGTTATGGAATTTGCAAATAGACCCCCCAACGTTTAATTATTATGATTTGACCCCCCAGAATAATATATTAATTAAATATTACTTTAATTAATTAATTTAAAATAATGAAAAATTATGAAAATGCCATTGAGTCAAAAAGTAGTCAAATGGACTTCGATTTAAATAAAATAATAATGAATTTTTATTATTTCGAGCATTCCGGACTCAACCGTGGAGTCCGATTTTCCAAAAGAGATCTCAAGAAGTGAGAACCCGTGAAAGTATAAATTACCATTTTACCCTTTATAGTAATGATGTCCAAATTAAATGTATGAATAGTATATTTTAAATATTTTGGACATTCTAAGACCAATGGTGAGGTCTGTTTAGCAAGACAAGGTCTCTAAAAATAACCTACATGATGCTACTTATTTAAATAAAAATATTTTTTAAAATAGTGCGTCATCTTGAGACAAAAAGTTGAGCACTAAGAGGCGAACTCCTAAACTAACCTTATTGCCTAGGGTGGAACAAACAAGGCTTTTGGGCTGATGTTTATAGAGAAGGAAAAGTTGCTAACTAGGGTAGAGCTAAGAAACTTGCTTTGAAAGTAGGCAAGAAAGTCGAGTATCATAGGGGCATATATGACAGATAATGAGATATAGAATGAGCTGCTATTTAAAAATAATAGCCAGTTCTTTGCTTGAAGAACTGGTGAGGTATGATTCTTGCAATGAAAGCGATTCCATTATTCTTCTCAATCTTCCTTTTCTATGTCTACACAACACCATGTATCAAACTATAAATCCATTTATAATAAAATGAATCACCATACATTCCTCAGAATCTCACAATACAACAAACTTCAATCAAAATATTTTGAGTGGACCTCTTCTCAGGGAGGACTGATTAGATAATAATCTTATAGGTTTTTTTTTTTTTTTTATTTGGGGGGGGGGGTTCAAAATAGTCAAGGATTATGTTAATTTGTGAAATAGTTATCTGTGATAGACATTCTCGTAAAATACCTAGACACCTCTAGGTATCTATAATATTGTGAGTGAATATCCTACATGGATGCCTATTTTCACAAATTTCATATAATCCATCACTATTTTTACCTCCAAAAAAGTCCTATTTGCAAAATTTCAGCTCAATTGCATAGATCATCAAAGCTCCACATAGTTGTAATTGTATGATTAATGTAATATAATTGTAAATATACTTATCCACATATTTGACATTGTATATTTATATGAAGAAACATTAAGGTACAAATAAGTTATACACAAAAAAAAAAATGTATGGGTTTCCAAAAGCAAAATATTATGTTAAAGGAAGTCACATCACATAAATATATTGCCCTTTGGAATCGGGCACCTTTAAGGGTGTGCCTTTCTCCCAAGAGGTGTTTAATAAAGAATAGAAGATACGAGAAATGATCCCAAAAAAAAAAAAAACAAGTCTGTACAATACAAAAGGGTTCATGATAACTTTGCATATCTAAGCACCCATAAATGAGATGCACAAAACAAATGCCAACTCGTGCTTACTCTGCTTAAGTGAATGATGCTCTAGAAGATTAATTGGCATTAATTTGATTCATTTCATCAGGCAGATCAATAACATGGAAGATTGCGAAATGACAAGGACAGATCTACATGGTCAGATAAAACTATCTTGGTAATGAGTAATGACCTTGGGCAAGATTCATGCATTTAATATTCTCAAACGTACTGGTGGAATTTCACATATATATATATATATATATATATACACACACACACAGAGACACACACACAGAGTTCTTTGTTTGGTTCAACAGGTAAAGAAGATGAGGGGGAATATAAGTGTCATTTTCATTGAAAGTGATTAGAAAAGTAAATAATTTACATAACTTGGAATGAAAAATAGAGTGGTATGTACCAACAAGCTCCAGCTTGGTTGGTACCTCCTTTCCCTCCCCATTTATGAGGTTGAGAGTTCAAGTCCCTTCAAGGGGCAAAGTGTGTATGATTTACCACAGAGAGAGAGAGAGTGGTATGTCAACGTTGTCTCCATGAAAGTGGCGTCTCGAAAACACAAAAGGAAGCCACTTTCACCATTTTAAAGAAGGATAAAATCATTATTTATATCAACAATGAAAAAAAGGATAAAATCTTTACAGACAAGGTACTCAGACCTTTGTGTGGCAAAAATAACAACAACATGGGTTTTCTAAAGCCAGTGTTAAGGATAAAAATTTTTGAAACACCATAGATGAACAAAGTGACAATGTGCTAGATTTAAATGATCAAAAACCATTGGCTGAATATGTTAATCTCATTACCATCCAGATGATTTATATCATTCTTCTACATGGTAGTAGAGGCTTTAATCATACACTTCACTTAAAAAAAATTAACAATAACATTATAGTTTTCCACTGCCATGTGCTGCAAATTCAAATAATTTTATGACAGATAATATTACTCTTAATTTTAAGCATTTACAGTAAGGTGTGTTTTTGATAAGTTTGAATTGTACAGTAAAATCATTTCAATAAATACCATAATAATATATACAATTCATAACTGGCAAAGTAACAACAAAATATGAACCCTAATTAATTTATTACTCAATTCAATTCAATGTAAAAATTTTTTTGTTAACATACAAGAAAAATAAAATGCAGACTTTTGGGGCTTCTAATATAAGATATAGTAAAGTAATATAGCTCTGCAAAGTAACCCCAAAGCCAATTGAATAGTGCACTTAATTACATGGATAATTTATAGATAACTAATTTTCAACCACAAAATGCTTAGGGACTCACCTGTAATTCCTGTTCGCTGTTGATGACATATTCAATATTGGGAAATGTTAACATGACATCTAATTAAGGAAGGGTGAGATTTGAGTTAAATTCTTATAAAAATAACCTTAAATATAGTAAATAATCCTAAAATTGCTTAGGTTTGTTTGTAGAAACATGAAAATAAGAATGATATTTAACAACACAACAAAGTTCAAGGGTTCATATATATATACACATATATGTAATAACCCCTACCTTTGCCAGTCCATTTGTTAAGCACGGCCCTCCATCGCTAAACAAGGGATGTCAACCCAAGTAAAACAAGCAATTCCATCATCTTTTCTTCTCTTCTGTGTCTCAATCCCAATGATAGCAACGAAGAAAAATAGAGGTAGAGAGAGAGTTTCACAAGGAAGAAAGGAGAGGAAGGGTTAGCACGCAGCTGGCCACCTCTCTTCTACCTTCTTGTTTCCATAATTGGGCTCTTCAATAAACATTTGACTCTCTATAAGCATAATCTGATTTCTTAATATATATTTGTTTGTATTGTCAATCTTCGACCTTATATAGTAAGGAAAAATGGATGCAACGCGGCGGGTGGCATGCAATGAGGAATTGTTCAATCCCATCCTCACAATGGGCATGCAGGTTTCCTGCATTCTTGTTCTTTCTCATTTCTTTCAACTTGTTCTGAAGCCATTTGGCCATCCTGCACCCATTGCTCAAATTCTCATAAGTACGTCATCTAAACGCATACATTTAGCTATGTTTATATATATTTTGCATGCATATACACATGTGTCATGTATATGGACAAACATATTAATCTATATATATATATATATATGTACATAAACAAAACATGATTCTGTTATATATGCATACATACTATCAGAGCTTAGGTTCGAATACTTAGGGACCGTGGGGTGTTGTTGAACAAGATAGGACCATGACGCATGATTTGAAATTAGTGTCAACCTTGTGTGATGTGTAGACTCTGACAGTTAGGAATTAGAGCTCTAGTTTGAGAATACCTAGCAACGATAGGGTGTTGTTGAATACCATGGGACCCTAGAAGAAAATGTGTGACTTAGTGTAAATTATCGATAGTATATGATAGAACCTTGTGTGTTATGTGGCTATTTATACTTGAAGCATGACTTGTTGTGATTATATGCTAGTTGATACTATACTATAATGTATGATTACATGATTTAGTGCAGTGAGATGCATGATATGTGTAATGTGTGTATTGGCATTACCGTGTGTGATAACATGGTATGTGATTTACATGCATAATAGATAGATACTTGTTTTGCCTTATGATAACATGTAGCATTATGGAAGAACGCCATAGTATGTGAAATACATTAGATGAGTAGAAAGTTGAAATTCTAGATAATACATATTCCCATTATAAGATGCCATCCAAAACACTAGGTTGAGGTAGAGTAGGTCGAGGGAGAGAGAGAACTTTAGTTCTTGAACCTCTATCAACCTTGGTAGCCCCAATTAACGTGAGATTTAGGATCTAATGTCTTGGAACAGTGGATGGGGTTTAGACCTTAAGTTAGTTGGACTAGTTGAACACTAGCATAACTGGAGCATGCATATATTGTATTGCTTGAATGAATGAATGGTTGACGTGAGTTATATAAGTGTTGATTAGGCAAGAGTTTCATAACATATTATATTTGTTACTTGTGAAGTGTGAAGTGTTGACAAGTACCTGCTTAGTATTCTTTTAACACCTATGTCTAATGTGAAAAAGGGTATTAATTTTCCTTCTTGGACTTGTAGACACATATCTCCAAAGAGAGACCCAACGAGACCAACACCACCTAGGCATGGTAGGCCCCGAGCTGCTACTCCTGCTCACAGTGCAGCAGAAGAGGTCGTTACTCCTACACCTGCCCCGGCATACACTGGTAGTTGACCACAGAAAAGGTATCGAGTTGATACTTCTTCTGTATAGACACCTACACCTACCCCAGCATACACTGGTAGAAGACCACAGAAGAGGTACCGAGCTCGTACTTCTTTTGCATAGACACCTACATCTACCTTGACATACACTGGTAGGAGACCACAAAAGAGGTATCGAGTTAGTACTTCTTCTGCACAGACATCCCAAGGACCCGTCACTTGTTTCTTTTGTGGACAGGCTGGCCATAGAGTGGCCAATTGCCCCCAAAGAGATCTTGGTTAGGGACACGGGGTTGGACCGAGTCAAAGATCGTTTCCACCTCTGGTATAGGGGCAAGGGTAGAGAGCTTCTCAGCTTTGTTATACCTGCCACCAGATAGGCCATGTTAGGGCCAATTGTCCTCAAGGGCAGACTTCACAGGGCTCACAGGGACCGCATCACTATCAGCCCACTCAGTTGTCTAAGTCACAAACACAGTTAGGCTATAGACCTCCAGCGCCACATTTCCAGCCTGCACCCTCCGCACAGAGTATTAGAGCTTCCAATCAGAGGGGTAAGGGTCAGCAAGGATTGAGGGGAGGAGGTAGACAGGGCCAGACCACTCAGGGTCGTGCTTATGCGGTGGTCACCCCAGAGGCATTTACTTCTGGACCTTCAGGGGTTCGAGGTACATTCCTTGTGTTTAGTGCATGGGACAGTGTACTTATAGATTCTAGTGTATCCCATTCATTTATATCTACCATGCTAGCCATGATATTGGGGTTGGAAATAGGTTGGCTAGATCCACCTTACATGTTGACACATCGATTGGGGGTAGTGTGACATTGACGAGGATCCGTAGAGATTGCTCGATAGAGATAGCTGATCGCATCCTTTCTTTTGACTTCAGTCTACTTGACATGCCTAGTTTTGATATTATATTGGGGATAGATTGGTTATTTACATTTTGGGCGAGTATAGACTACTATAGGGGGAGAGTGGCAGTGTGTACTCCTAAAGGAGATAGTTTTTATTTCACAGGGTATCCGTGGATCCTTCTAGGGTGGACTTTTTTATGGGTTAGGAGAGGTTAGACCTCGACTTAATTGGGCTGGTTTGGATTATGTGATTAGGTGAGTGTTTGTTGCTTTAGTGTGTGAAATTTGTACGATATATGGTATGCTTGATTATTGATGAAGTGAGACTAGATGCTTATATCTATGTAGTAGACCGAGTGAATTATGAGATAGACTATATACTTGTTATCTATAAGATAGGCTATAAGCCTGGATATCCATAGGACTGGTTGTGTACCTAGTTACCTATGTGGTAAGTTGTATGCCTATTTATGTATATGTACATTCTTAGGATGGATCCTATACTTAAGTGTTATGTGGTAGGCTACATGTTAGCTATTGAATGTTGCTTGTTGATTCTATATATGTATGCTAGATTAGTACCCGTTATAGTACTACGACTATGATATCTATACAGACTGGATTGATATTAATGCATGTGTAAGGGTATGTTTAACCATGTTGTAGGTATGTGTGTTTTGATACATGTGTGTAAGGATTAATATATATATTAGTTAAAATTGGTGAAGAGATTCATTAAGAATCTCAATTATTATGAGCCTTTATTTAATATATTGACTAGAACAATGATGAGTTAGAATAACTTTAGATGAAATTGGGATATTTTTTTTTCCTTCACTAATGTTTTGTTTTCTTTGAACCTTGATATATTGTCTTAGGTTTCACGTTTAGAATACATAAACTACATTGTCCTACATTCGAATATCCAGTTAATATATGTATGCTTGAAATAAATAGGCTAATCTTTATTAATGCATGACATTTAGTCACGGTTATATATAGACTAAGGTGGATGAGGATGACTTTACTTTAAGATTATGTTGTTGATGTCTTGTGGATGATTATAGTATTTGGAGAATACTGGATTATTAAATTACAATGAAGTGCAGGTGATATATTGATGCCATTGTGATGAATTACTAGATGATTACATAGCTTGATTTGAGGTTAGTTAGATGGTCATAACATGTGTGAAAGACTTTAAGGTATCTTTGTGAGCATTGAGAATTTTTTTTTTTATGTTGCATTATTGAGGTGGGTCATGATGCTTGGATGGATTTGGAAAATTGGCATTGATAAGCCAATATGTTTGAGGATTTCATTATGCATTGTGCCATGTGGAGTGGGCCGTTACAGATGGGATCAGAACCAAACCCTAGCAGGGAGTGTGGAGATGTCTGCACGCCGTTGCATGCCCGCCTAAGTGGACGAGGTTCCTTTGGGGGGGAGAGGGTAATGCATTCCACATCGCCTGGCAAAGGGAGAGGTGAAGGATCCATAGGTAAGGCAACACGTCTCCATGTTACAACGCATTTTGTATCGACCTTTCCAGATTTTGTCGAAGAAGTACATTTTTAAATTTTGGGATGAAATTTCTTTAAGGAGGGAAGGATGTAGAGACCTGAAAATTGAGGATAAATTTTTCGTTTTTGCCGGTAGGGCACTACACATGCATATTTAGACATAAGTCATATTTAGGAACATATTTAGAGTATTCCATAGAATAGAAATATGCTTAGAATATTAAAATACATATCCTGTAAAAATTTGAGCCTATTCGAAAATATTTTCAAAAACTGGACCATAAAGGGCATCTGGGTGACCCGGGTGGATCCGGCCAAACCCGGCCACAGGCGAAAATAATATTTTTTTTATAAAATATCATTTAAAATAATTTTAAGAAATTTGGCTAAAACAAAATTTGGAATTGAGGCGTTTCGGGATGGGTTGTAGTGTAACGGGGCCCCGGATTCATTAAAGGCAAAAAGGTCATTTTGCCCCTTTACTATAAATACAGCCCTTAGAGTTAAAATTTCATTATTTTGGTCTTAGATACAGAGCAGAACTCGTGCATGGGAGAAAAGTGAAGAAAAACCCTAGGTTCTCCAAGCTTCAGGCTACCAAAACACACTCCTAGGCCAAGATTCTTACAAGACTTCCTTCTAGGAAGTTGTTCCCCATGTCAAGGACTACATTCTCCCCAATCGGTTCGGCTGCACAGCGAACACAACTCCTAAGGGTTGAGAAAAACCCTTTTAGGTATGATATTTTGCTAAGTAAGGAATAGGGTTAAGTTTAGGAGTGTTTTATATGTTTATTGAATGATTTATATGTTTATTTGTTAGAAAATCACTTAGAATATAGTTGCTTTGAAAACCTAGAGTTGGTTGTTTATGTACTTATGTGTTCTTTGTATTCTTTGGGAATTTGGTAAAATGATAAACATGAACCATGACTATATGTATAATTCATTGTATTCTAGCTTATGTTCATGTAGACAAAATCTTGTAGTTGGAAAGTAAGATTTATTCAAGGTGTTGGTGCTTTATGTATTTTGTAATCTTAGAGAATTTGTCAAAGTGATGAACATGTAATTTGTTTATATGTTTGATTCGTTGCATTCTAGCTTATGTTCATGTAGAGAAACTCTTGTGGTTTAAGAGTTATGATTTATTCCATGTGTTGGTACTTTATGTATTTTATGATCTTTGAAAAATTGTTAAGGTTGTGAATATGTAATGTGTTTATATGTGAAATTGATTGGATTACATGTTAGGTTCATGTAGAAAAAGTTTTGTGATATAAAAGTTATAGTTGCTTTAAGTACATTGCATTATTTAAAGCATGCTCCATGTGTTTGATAAAATGCTTCATTGAGATTTCATTATTGTATGGTGAAATCAAAGCAAATTGACATTTGGTGAATCCTTTGAAAACATAGTGTGGGTTGAGCACTTGGTGCTATGCATTATGAGGGTGTAGATCTTGTGGTGAAAAACCCAAAATTGGCCATTACATTGGTACTCTGACCCAACGGGAGCAATCCGTGAATGAGACATGGGTGTGGCATAGAGTTGCATGGGTGTGTCACGCATATTGCTGTTGCATTGTATTAATGAATTGGAAGGCATGTAAATTATAAATGTACACTTGCACATGCCACGCCTTAACCTTTTTTCTTGCATTAGCATTGTGTCATACCAGCAGTTGAGCTGACCCCTCGTGGGATATCAAATTATAGATGAGGCTCCCAGTACTTGAGACTTGATAAAGTCTTGAAGGAAGGAGGGGAAAAGAACTTGGAAGCATCTTTAGCCCTTGGGGCATATTTTGTATGTATGGGCATAAGCCCAAAAGACTTGTATTTTAATTTGGAAGAATGGTGAACTATAGGCCTTAGGCCAAATTTGTAATGTAAGGGCTTAAGCCCAAATGACATGTGGGATATGTTTGCTTAATGTGCCTTACATATATATATATATATGTTGAAAGAAATGAATGTATGTTTAATTTTCATGAATTGTGGCCATCGAGTGAGGATGGATTGCGATGTGTTTATATATACGAATGGTTGCAAAATATTAGGTGGAAAAATGCTTAGAAAATAAAGGAGGTTATGTTAAAAAATTTTATGAAATTAAAGGGGGAATTAAGTGTGTAAAACACCATTTAAATAGGTGAGAAAAGTGCCCAAAATGGAGGGGGTTAAAAACCTTGAAGAAGTGGGCAAAAAATGGAAAAAAATAGCCTTTAAAACTTGGGAAAAAAATTAGGGAAATAGAGAAATTTAGTCGTAGCTGCTACAATAAACCTACAGGAAAATGGAAAATCAGGTTGCATTTGTTACAGTGCAGTAGCCTAACCAGCCCCTACCGCTCAGCCGTGCGCCGTGCCATGGCCCCATGCGCGCGCGTGTCCTGCCCCTCCTTTTGCGCGCATGCGCATTGACTCCTGCTGCTGCCTAGCCACCTGCTGCCTAACCTTTGACACCCCCTGACACCAGCCCCTTTGGCCACCTTTTTTAGCCATGTTTGGGCACCTTTTTGGACTATGTTTGGGCACCATATTGGGCCATGTTTGGCCACTTATATGGGCCATGTTTGACCCCCCTTCCTTAGACAATTTTTGGTGGACTTCTTGATCCATTCTTGGACCATGCCTTAGGGCATTTTAGGGTCCATTTGGGCCATCATTCCAAGGCATTTTTAGGGATGATTTGGGACTATTTTAGAGACCATTTTTGGACACTATTTGGACCACCTTGACCATTAGTTGAGGGAGGTGTTTGACTACTATTTGGGACTCATCTTGGGTGGGTTTAGTTGATAAATTTTCACCGTTAATTTTAGGGGAAACATGGGGAAATGAATGAATGAGCAATTAAATCCACCTTAATGACCTTTTACTTACTTTTCTTAGTCCGTTTCACTCACTCCTCAGGTTTGTGAAAATTCGGGGCGTGACACATGCATTAGTGTACACCATGATATTTGATGATAATAATATATATTATCATTACAATAAAATCAATTTTTTATATAATGCGCATATGCTTGCTTATTGATTGAGAAATGGTTAAAAAATATTTTAGTGTTTTTTTGCTCAGACTATAACTGAAGAAGTAAATTTAGTTAAGAATGCCAAGCAACCACTAAGGTGTTCTGATATGGAAATTTTAACAAAGATGTTGTAATTTTATAGAACTATAAGGGTGACATGAGCTATACGTGTGTTACTCTAGCATTTCAATCTACTATTTAGTAAGGCCAAAATTGTTGCCATAACAGAACTGTCTGCAAGACAAACTGAGGCATTGGCTTAATACTATATAATAGATGTAGTTTGGTTTGGCAGCTAGAAAATGCAACCTAGTGAATAACCAATCTGATATATGACAAACCAAATACGCACACAGATTTGTGATGCCACCCGAAATAGTCTCAGCAGAGAAATTTGAATTGTCCAATTTCGCCCATTTCTTGAACAAATCCTTACAAAGCTCTCTATTTATAAGAATTTAACCAAAACTGTTAGGTTCCTTATAGAAAGGTTTCTAACAAATTAAAAGGAAAAAAGAAAGAAAGAAACTGAGACAGACGAAACTCAGAAGACGACATCAAATAAGAACACATATTTCATTCGTCTGTTGAGAAACCGAAGGGGATGTAAATATAATCCCAAAAATACATAATCTTCATCCATTTGATCCCGAGAAAATTCAACAAAAAAAAAAAAATCAGTCTAGCTTTGTACGGTAATTTGCTTGAATTGGGTAGAGTATTGACGTTTGCTCCATAACTAATCAATGAAAAATGTAAGACCTCAAATTCAATTTCGTTTCCTTTTCATCAATTTCTCCGTACCTAAAAAATCCAAAATAATTAAAAATACATCAAACAAAAGCAATGGAACCACCCTA
The DNA here is from genome assembly GCA_008638375.1 of Nyssa sinensis. Lineage (NCBI taxonomy): Eukaryota > Viridiplantae > Streptophyta > Magnoliopsida > Cornales > Nyssaceae > Nyssa > Nyssa sinensis. Next base: position 24,157,319 of record CM018046.1, read on the forward strand.
AGCTACGTATATTCATTGAGAACCTAAGCTAAGAGATTTAAATCGAAGTGTGTATATACATAAACTAAATATGAATGTATGTATATAGAAAGAGAGAAAGAGAGGTGAAACGAACATGATACGGGGAGTTATTTCGGGAAGAGAGAGCAAGTGGTCGACGGTGAGAGATAAGGAATGAATTTCTGAGCTGCTGCTTTCGCGAGCATCCTCTACAACTTCCATGGCATTCCAGATCTTCACCACCCCCATTTTTTTCTCTATCTTTGCTCATTTCTTTCTCTACAAAAATTTATATATTCACATAATAATGTAGAAAGGAAGCAACTGTTGATTGCATTGAAGAGAAGAAATTTGAACAGTTGTAACCGCCGGTTTGAATTGAAGAGAATGACAGAGTGTTTAATAGGGATATTTTGGTGAACTCAATAAAAGTGTAAAACATTTTTGAAGAAAACACTTGAGTGGATCCATACATTTATAGGTAGTATATATATATATATATATATATATATATCCTGAGATGTACTTCACATACACAATTTCTTAATCATTTGATATTGGAATTGTATTCTCAAACATCAATTGTCATCGACAATGTGAATATTGTTACTTTGTTTACACTTTTTGAAGCAAAGTACTGCTTACCACATGAAGGACCACTCCATTTGGATCTTCCCAAAAACCAGTGAGCTGCCCTTTTTCATATAATAGAATAATATGATCCATCATCTTGCACTGAAAGAGTGTGCGTCATCATAAAGTTTATGCCAAAGAAATGTCATTTTGTATATAACATATGATTACCTATTTCCTTTTACCCATCCAGGAAATGGGAATTGGAGAGTGTTCTCAATAGTACTGGGCCTAATTATCACCATTGGTATTTCTCCTTTCATTTTATCAATTAACATTTCTCCCATATATAGCCTTCTTGAGAACATGGGTATCTTGCCATCCGTGAAAAGCACAAAGTGAAATTTTTTCTTGCTCAAACATGAGCCTTTAAATATAGTACAGAGTACAAAAACCATTACTATAAACTATTCAGGCTAAATCAATGTGTTTTGCAATTGTCCATCAATTGATAATTTAAGACTACCAACTAAAAGAGAAGAATTTGTATATCTGAACAGTGAAGAATGGAATGGAATGAGACAATTCATTAGATGATAGGCTTTAACATGAAACTCGTTCAAATGTATTATAACAATTCTGAATAGAGATTTTCACAAACATTCATGCCAAATCATTCCACTTAGGGTACCAATATGAAATATAGAACATAAATTCTACCTCTTGATAATTCTCATGCTCTGTTATAGAGATAAGAGTACCATTGTGAAGACATATGAATAGAAGTTTGCATGAATGGATCACCACTTAAATATGTAATTCTTCATACAACTTATCTAAACCACCAGGGAAGAAAATGAGTGAACAATTTTTATATAAGTTGTGGCAAAAAGATGAATGAATGAATGATGAGAAAACAAGGAAAAATGTTTTCCATGGCACACATGAAATTAGAATGTTACGTTTTACCTTATAATGCTACCATGTGAGCAATCTTGTTTTATTTTATAGAGATTCTGGATAATTTTCTCTCTATAGGGCTGTGTAGAGATCCCTGCACTGAGTTACCTCTAGCTAGTCCATTGAGGCCACCACCAAAAAAAAAAAAATCAGCCTGCTTAATAGAACAAATCCAGTACTAAAAAATCTGAAAGCTCGGAATAGAAGATGACTGATAACATGCCACAAGAATGAAAGGCCTAGAATCCTCCTCTGGTTAAAGATGGGTCACATTAGCACAATGTTGATATTATTCCCCTTTCTATGTGCATTTGCAACATAATGAAAAAAGTGAGTATTCAGTAAGGGACTGAAATTCTGTATAGGCAGTATCTCAGATGATGGAGGAGAGGCATTTTACTACACTCTTATGGCTATGGTGGCTCTAGCACAGGGACAATGAGGATTTAGGTTTGAAGACTCAGGTTCCTATAGATCATAGAGGCTGGTAGGTGAGTTAGTAGGAAAGGAATTGTTAAGCTTGGATATGAGGGATGTTAAAATGAATGAAGTTTTTAACGGGTTGTTCTGAAACATTATAGAGATGGTAAACAAAAATTTGCATGTTTCCCGCTTTTAATGAGTTCATGAAGAGGGAGATTGAAAAGGCATAGGCAGGATTTTAATGAGTTCATTAAATTTTTGGAATTAGTGGTTTTTCCATTAGAGTGAGGAAGATTTACATGGTCTAATGTTAGGGAAGTTCCTTTGATGTGTCTGTTGGACAGATTTATGGCATCTACAGCATGGGAGAATTAGTATTATGATACTACCCTAGATGTGTCTCTCTTCTGTCAAACCATGTTTCTTTACTATTGGACACTAGGGGGTAAGGAGAGCAAAGGAAAAAGAATTTTCAGATTTGAAAGCACGTGGTTAAAGTAAGAGCGTTTTAAGGAAATGTGGAGTAATGGTAGATGGAAAACCAAGAGAGAGGTGGCAAGAAAGTTGAAAAGTAGAATCTGTAAATACATTGTAGGGCGTGGAAGGTTTTGATCATTTTGTTCCAGGAGGAATTACTTCTCATCATATTGCAGCAGGGGCTTTAGGCATATTGGCGGGTATATTCCATCTTAGCGTTCGCCCGCCCCAACATATTCGTTCATGGAAAATGACTTCAATAACATCATATCTGGTAAAATAACCTCCTTAATGTATTTCTGCCCAATTCCCTTAAAAGAATTTATGATGCTAGCATTTTAAATTCCAGTTAATTTCAATCTTAGTCTCAATATCAATCCCAATTAGTTAATTAACTTCGTGGGTTCATAGTATTTTCGCAATACATGAAAAATTATAAAAGAAAATCCTACGCTTTTGTTTGTTTCAATTTTTGCACCAGCTTGATAACTAAATTAGTTAATATACGAAAAGAAGAATTCGTACATCAGAGCAAATCAATGAACAAATCTTGCCCCAAGAAATTAACGTTGTCCCTAAAACTCAAAAACTATCATCGATAAAGCATAAATATCACGTGCAACATTGAAGCATAAATATTCATATGCAACACCAAAACGACTGTAATCACTTGTTATGCACTTTCAAAGTTCATCTTATAATTCAATTAGAGAGGAAACATAGAGCTTTCAATTCAATCTCAATGTGAAGTGAGGAGAAATCTAGACAAAAAAAAAGAAGGGGTAGATTGAAAAAGAAAAAGAAGAGAGGGGAGACCAAGAGACAGGTGAAAAGAAGAGGAGCGACGTACAAAGAGAGATTACTAGTGATGAACCGAAAGGTGGATGTCTAATGGTAAGAGAATGATAAGAGAGTATCTACAGTGACTGAGGAGGAGAGACTCCTTTCCAATTTCCAAAAAGATGTCGCATAGAAGGACGTATTGAACAGTCAACCTATCTATATTTCTTGTAGAAAACCTAGAAAATGAATTAAAAAATGGGCCACAAACACCGAATAACTAATAAAACATCAAGCATATAGAAGCAATAAACATAGCAGATACATGTTGACATGATAATTTTATTCAATATTTAATTAAAGGCAAGCAACAATTGATGGATGAACAGTTAAACACATGATGATAAAAAGGATAACAATGAATTATAATCTTTATTTCTACCAGTAATAAAATACATTTATAGAGTATAAAATAGGAGATCAGGAATGTAGCATTGAGAAACTAAACATGAACAAAATTCTAACCTCAAGTAGTCTGCCAGCAAAGTATTTAATGTAATCCCTGTTCTTCGCAATACTATCTAAAAGACAAAGCGATGACAACTTCTTCTCACTGGGAACTTGCAAATAAGTTTTAGGATCAAACACAATATACAATAGCTAAACTCTTCAAAATATTAGTGACTAATAAGCTAGAAGTGTAGAACAACAAAAGTATAGAATTGATTGATGACTTCTTTAGACCATTCGAAGATAATACAATAGCAATATAATCAACAAATAATACAAATTATAGATACCACAAGCCTTTAACAGCCCATTGTTCTAGAGTTTCTTGGGATGACCATTTTTTTATAAGTTTCTTGGGATGACAAATTGCAAGTATGCTTGCACATACTCCTTAGATGTGCCAATTTATGTACCATATTAGAAGATAGGAATAATTCAATATATAGAAGGTTTCCCAACTCTAGCCTTCCTATATTCTTCAACCAGGCTCGATAGAATACCCTTTTTTTTATTTTCAATAATGTATTTTTTCCTTTACTTTTCCTATTTGGAATGATTTTACCCAATATGCCTATGTTTATCATATACTCAAAGTGTTTCTTTCTATGCTGTTCTAACAACCCATTTTTCAAATAAGTAACTATTCTAAAAACCACTTTATCAGCAGTTCTACCATAAAAACACATTTCCACCTTTTAAGAAGCACGAGTGTCATCTTCCAATCCAATAAATCTAAAAAAATGTTTTTAAGTTTTTACTTGACTCCATGAGCAAACAATGCACATAGGGCTTTCCATCATATACAAACCTGAATAGAAGAATATGAGTTCTAACAAAGGGGAAAGGAAAAAAATGGCACTAATAATGTTCTATTCAATAAAAGACTTTAACGAATTTCCCCTTCCCAAACCTTTTATCAGAACATCTTTTTTCTAATTAAGAATAAAAGCTTCCCCGTTTGGATTTTGTCTTTTCTTAATTTTCACATCATTTTATTGAAGTGCAGCAATTCTACATCTATTTCAAATTATTGTGACATCTTTTTTTTTTTTTTTATTACTTTGCTTTTTCAAGTTGAATGCTGAGTTAAAGTTCAGAAGAAATATCCTGTGGGCCAATAGTTGGCAAAATCCTACAAGCACTCCCAAGATTTTAAGTGATATTTAGTTATGGAATTATTATCATTGTTGTGACCCCTGATTGTATATAATAGTTCATTTTTGGTTTGCCCCAAATCTAGTTCAACTAGCCAGATTTGGTTGCAGAGACAACTCTAAGTAGTTTATGTAAAGAGAAATTCATTTGAAATACAAAAATACATGTTAATTACTCTATCATGAACTTATGAGTTCTGATAGGAAGTACAATGTACTGAAATTAATAATGTTGAATCACAACAAAAATTCATATTATATATTTGCTAGATGGAGCCATCACATGGATACATTCAGTTGCCGAATTAAATAAACAATTAGGTATCAACTATATACATAGAAATACATACAACTAGCTCCCCTTTAATTGCAGTGCAAGGCCCTAGAAAATGTGCATATCTTAAAATTAAAATGCAAAAACAAGCCAATGGTGTTTCAATTGACAAAAAATATACCAACCATGCAACTAAGGGAGAGACCATCGTATACAACTTACTTAAAGGTGAAAAGCAACCTCAAAGTACCGGGGGTCCAGCCTTCCAGGACCGTATATTCCCCGAGGCAAAGTGCCTCTGGGAGTGGAGGGAAGTATTTTCTACAATAGTTATTTCAAAAAAACTTTAAAATACAAAACAATGCATGCAGATTGAGCTTCACTCTCACACATAGATCAACAAATAGGTTAAATACAAGAGTTCAAAGTTTATCTAATAGTAAACATGCATTACAACTCTACAAAAGAAATTCATTATAAATAAATGTAAATAATTTGAGCATGAAGGTGGCATTTCATAATATTTTCTATTATTAGTATTTTTCCCCTTTAGAACATAAACAAAAACACATGCTCAATATCCTATTTTACTATTAAAAAAATGAAAACAAAATAATTAAAACATGCTTGTAATGGATTATAATGTTATTCTCACATATTCAAGTGCATATGTAGTTCTATTAAGCTTCATTAGTACAAATAGAAAAGAAAAAAAAAACATGAACAAAGTAACAAACGAATTGATATGTACATAATAGCAAATATAATTATTTTTTCAGCTTTGTGTAGGTAACCTAGTCCTTTTTGATAGATTCTTCTTTTCTTTACTTTTTCTTTTATTTATTTTCCTACACTTGCAACCCGAACCTATTAACCACTCTTTTTAATCATTAAAAAAATACTACTTTGAGAAGCACAATCCTTTCCTGCCTTAATATTCAAGCCTAAAAACCAAAAGAGACTACCAAACATAATTATTCAAGGGTACTGTTCTCATTTCCTAGCACCCTGAACAACCCTGGTTTCTTCCCCAAAACTTTGTCAACCCTAAACCAAAACCTATAGTTGTTAAAAATGGAAATACTATAATTTTACAGAATTAGATTTCTTGAATATAATTAGATAAAGAAAGCTATGAGAATAGTTAGGGAACAAAGGGAATGCTGGTAAATGTTAGGAAAGAGCCAAACAATTATCATGACCTGTAGAATCAAGAGCACTTAGGTGTGTAGAGGATGAGCTTATTCTTTAATCCATATTCATAAAAATTTTGCTCCTTTAAGAAAGATATAGTAAAATAAATTGGAGATATAGGATTTTTTTTTATCAGTGAGATATAAGGGCATAAACAATAGGGTTTTATGCCTCATTAAGATTTTTGTCTCAAATTTCTTTTTATGGTTTTGTTCCCACACTTTTGTGCTTAAATTTATTTGTTTTACCTGATGCACTGATGCAAATCCTCCACTAAGATCCTTTGGTGTTGTTTTTGATATATATATATATATAGGTACATGTTTAATAGTAATCTACAATACCTTTATCCATGACATGAAATAGCAAGACACAAAGTGCAAACACAATTCTTACTGAAATTACCACATAAGAAACAAGCTTCCGTAGAAGAAAATTAATGAAAGAAATTAAGACATAGATTCTACTCCATTGAAACCAACTTAATAAACCATTTCACCTCACTGTGACAGCAAGAAATAAATTCTCTATGAATTGTGTTATGTTTGAAATCTCAAATATGTTTAGTTGTGATCAATATGATTTGTAATATTATTATTTAATAAAGTGTGCTATTTTTTTTTTTACTTCTACCACTACTGACAAGGTTATTCCATTTCACTTCAACCAAAATTAAACATTATCAGTATAATTGAATTTGATTATGCATGAAAAATTCCCAATTTCCACTTTTGAGCATTGTCCTCAATGCCAATCAAGCTAAAGCTCATTGGAAAACAAGAGATTTTCCACTTATTATTCAAGAAAGATTTGGCATTTCCAACTATCTTGCACAATTAAATACTTATGATTGTACCATAAAAATCATGAAATTGAGCAAGTCCATAAAAAGCAAGAATATAGTCTCATAATTATAGGACTACATAATAGGATAGCACAAACCTCTGTTCTCAGCTTGAAATGTTTATGGGAAGTCATTTTGAGCTGCCTTCTCTTCCACGTCTTCTACCAAAGGTCCCAAATGATTCAGAGCTTTGCATTTAGAAGGGGGAAAAACATAGCAGGAGCAAATGGTGAAGTAAAATGCCCAGAATCTTTAAGGGTGAAGTAAAACGCCTCTATATTCTATATATCTAGGAGCAAATGGTGATTAACTAATATGTACCACAATGGACCTCCAGCTTGTGGAAGAACATACAATGCAAGTTCTCAATGTCTACCTTTCTTCTCTAATATACAAGTTTGTGGTCCTTCAATGCAACCTCATTTGGTCATTGATTGCCATTAAAAAATAAATAAATAACATATTTAATATCCAATTTCGTTGTTAAAAATGAAAACAAAAATCATTAAAACATGTTTGGTAATTGATTGTCGTTAACATCATTGCCACAAAGACATGCTAACTTACCATTGCTACCTATTCTATTATTTCATGACTAGTTTTATTTTATTTTATCAAAGATCTCTTACCTCTATACTTGGTTCCTCAATTTGAGACCAACGAAGCTAATAGAGATCTGTCGTCATCCAATGTCTATGTTCTAACATTCAAAAGAAATTTAAACTTCACTCCCAATGTTTCGAGCCCCAGAAGGATGTCATGCACGAATTTATTCATGTAAAATTCAATAAATTATTTGATGTCTCAAGAACCATAAAATATTTTGAACATGAGAATTTTGAAGAGAAACAATCCTACAAACATGTTACTCTTACCTCCCGTGAAGAAGTCATTGCAATTGTTAATTTTGAAAAGTAAGACGGTCATCCTAGGCTTGTGTTTGTGAAGTTGATGAGAAATCAGGGCATATTGCTGAAAAAATGAAAGAGTTGAAAAGTAAATCCTAGCACTGCAGATTAGATACGACATCTTAATTAAATTAACAAATGTTAGTTTCATTAAGCAATTGGTTTGAAACCAATTGGACTACAAAGCTTGATCAAAAGCATTTATAGCATCAAACTAATTTCATTGGATGGTTATTGACTTGTTCTATGTTTTTAAAAATAATTCATAATACATCAATAACTCTTTTAATAATTCATATACTCTTCAGGAGTTCCTCAAAGGAATGTAGTTTTCTTATTGCAATTAACCCTACGCAAGACCATTTCTACCAAATATTGTATAATTATAGAATTTAGTTCAGATAACTTCTACGCACATCAAACCACATTTACAGTCGGTGCCTTCTATTTGTTTTCACAGAATCACAAGAAGACTTCACCAAGACTTGAATTTTTCAAATAAAACATTGAAGGGGCAAGGGAATAAACCTTAATCCAATTTCATGAACCTTTTCCTGGTTCTCAAAGCTTTTTCTTTTAATCCACAAAAGCCTTGTCTAATTGTAATGAAGAAGGCCTGTAACCAATGAATAGTCAAAGTTAAATCACATACTTCGTATAAATACAAGTAATTACAAGACATGATCAGGAAATGTCATAAAATAACCATGCTAACAATGAGTTATTTCACTACATCAGGAGCCCCCCTTGCATGCTCTTAGAAATGAGTTATTTCTTGAACCAAAAAAAAAAAAACAATTGAGTTATTTGATAGGTTTTGATTCTTGGATGCACTGACTGACTTGAAGTGTACTTTGTTTCCACCCCCCAATTATAATTGTTGTATTTTTTTTTTCTCAATTCCACTGTTAATTTCTGATAATTATATTGAGAGAGTCAAAAAAATAGAATAATTTTGAATCGTTTATAAAACAAGACCTGAACTAAGTAATGCTCAAGAGCTTATTATAATTGTTATAAATAATGCAAACCAATCAAAATTTAATAACTGAAAAAAAAGAATATTAATTTGAAAATGACATAACCTGAGTTCCCATAATTGCATTTTCTATACAACAAAAAGGAAAAACAAACACCCACCATGGAGGCCATGTAGCAGCACAACCTTGTTGCAAAAAGCGTTGTTGCTCTTACCAGAACAAAATTGAGTGAAACTTTTTTTTCCAAGGCTCTATACTATGCAAACCGATATAACAGTGTCTCTTCAGTCCCACATTCACTGTCAACAACTGGAGTTCATGTATGAAGGTGGCAACAACACCAACTTCTTGACTTTCTTTAACTCAAGAATAAATTCATGTCTTTGAACCGATTCATGCACAGATAATTATAGTTCTAGTAATAATAATTATCGTCCCCCCTTGTTCACGGCATCCTTACAGAGCATGGAGCGCACTTGCATTATTGATCTGGGAGGCTCTAGGTCTTTCTCCTACAGTACATTCCCAAGCAACTGTTGCATTTGTGATGCAAACGTGTCGTCTAAAATCTACAAATTCAAAAGCACTTCTGAGGGCAACTTTAAAGTTAAAAGAAAGCAAAAGAGGAGATCTGCCATAGTATAAAATTCCAAATAACACTTGGAGAAATCAAATGTTTTTTTCAAAAAAAACCTCTGTCGGTGATTTCAAATTTTAGTATTAAAATATCTAACACCTAATTTAAATGTAAGAATTTGTCCTCCAAAAAAGGAAATAATGAATGAATTGATTGTAAATTTTGAGATTCTACTATTCAACTCCCACTGCTGCTGCTCAGCCCAAGTTGCAATGGCCATATCACTGCTGATCGAAAGCTTTTCGCTTTTTCATAAGCCACTCCATCCATGCTTGGGATGCCTGTCAAAACAATGATATAGAAACATGCTTAATCAATCACAATGATAAATGGATAATTAATTAAAAAAGGATAATCAGCATAATATATATATATATATATATATATATATATATATATACAGCTAGAAATTTATGCCCTATAACATCAAAAAATTAAGGATTTCATGTTATCATGAAAATGAATGAAGTTCACACTAAAGTTTTCATGCCCCGAATTTCCACAAACCCGGGGAGTGAGTGAAATGAAATAAGAAAAGTAAAGGAAAGGTCATTAAGACGAATTCAATTAATTATGCATTCATTCCTCCTTTTTTTCCCAAAACTAGAAATGAAGACTCGCCATTTAACTCCACCAAAATGGTCCCCTAATGTCACTCAAACATCCCTCTCAATTAATATTTAAAATAGTTTAAGTCATGTTCAAAAATGGCTTCCAAAATAGCCTACCCAATGTCTCCAAATAGGTGCTGGGATAATGGTCCAAATAGGCCCCAAATGTCCTAAGACATGGGCCAAGAGTAGGTCAAATATCCTACCCAAAGTGGTCCAAGTAAGTGACCAAACATGGCCTTGAAATATGACTAAAAAGCATCCCAAAAAAAATGCCTAACATGGCTTGATGTAATGGCCAAAAGTGTCCTAAAATGGGCTCCAAAAAATAGGGTCAAGTATGTAATTAATTGGCCTTAAAATGGCCTTGAAGGGTAGATCATGAAGTGCCATAACATGGCCAAAGCAGCGGCTGCGCAGCAAGCAAAGCAGCAACACGCGCAACAAGGCAAGGCAAGGGCAGGCGGCCAGCAGCGCGCGGTGTGGGGCGCGCAAGAGCGCGCGACTGCGACTAGGGCATGTCAGTCAGTGCACTGTAGCAACAAAGAGCAGTTTTTCTAATTTTCTGCATTTTAAGTGTTCATAGCTACAACCTAACTTTTTCATTTCTGAATTTTTACTGTAGCGACTACAGCTAATTTTCTCTAGTTTTGGCCTATTTCCTCAAGACTTTTAACCCCCACTTTGTGGCACTTTTTTCACTTATTCATAGGCATTTTACACACCTAATGGTTCTTTTAATTTCACAAAATTTTGACATGATTTCTTTTATTTTCTAAGCATGTTTTCACCTAATATTTTGCAATACCTCATATGTATAAGTATGTCACAACCCACCCTCACTCGGTGATCCTCATTTAACAAAGATACCCTACATATCATTTCTTTCAACACATATACATTTGTTACACATTAACAAAAGTACACCACATGTCATTTGGGTTTCAAACCCTTACATTGCAAAATGATTCAAGGTCTATAGTTCACCATCCAACTATATTGAAATACAAGTCTTTTGGCCTTATCTCATATATACAAAATATGCCCCAAGGGCCAAATCTTCTTCATAGTCCATTTTCCTTCCTTTCTTCAAGACTTCAACAAATCTTAAGTACCAGGAGCGTCATCTGTAATATGATATCCCATGAATGGGTCAGCTCAACTGCTGGTATGACACAATGCTAATGCAAGGAACAAAGTTGAGGCGTGGCATATGCAAATGTACATTTATAATCTACATGCCTTCGAATTCATTAATACAATGCAAGAGCAATATGCGTGACACACCCATGCAAACTCTATGCCAGCATGTCTCGGTTTACGGATCACTCCCATTGGATATCTAAGTACCAACACCTGTTCACAGATCGCTCCCGTTGGGTAAGCAGGCACCAATGCAATGGCTAATTTTAGGTTTTTCACCACATGATCTACACCCTTATAATGCATAGCACCCAGTGCTCAACCCACACTATGTTTTCAAAGGATTTACCATATGCCAATATGCTTTGATTTCACCATGCTATAATGCAATCCCAATGAAGCATTTTTATCAAACACATGGAGCATGCTTCAAATAATGCAATGTACTTAAAGCAACTATAACTTTCATATCACAAAACTTTGTCTACATGAACCTCACATGTAATCCAATCAATTTCACATATAAACACATTACATATTCACAACCTTAACAATTTCTCAAAGATCATAAATTACATAAAGCACCAACACATGAAATAAATCATAACTCTCAAACCACAAGAGTTTCTCTACATGAACATAAGCTAAAATACAATGAATCAAACATACAAATAAGTTACATGTTCATCACTTTGACAAATTCTCAAAGATTACAAAATTGCATAAAGTACCAACACCTTGAATAAATCATAACTTTCCAACCATAAGAGTTTCTCTACATGAACATAAGCTAGAATACAATGAATTAAACATATAGTCATGGTTCATGTTTATCACTTTACCAAATTCCTAAAGAATAACAAAGAACACACAAGTACATAAACGATCAACTCTAGGTTTTTCAAAGCAACTATGTCCTAAGTAATTTTCTAACATCAAATAAACATATGAATCATTTGATCAACATGTAAATCACCCCTGAACTTAATCTTATTCCTTACTTAGCAAAATATCATACCTAGAATGGTTTTTCTAAAACTTAGGAAGTTGTGTTCGCTATGCAGCCGAATCGATTAGTGAGAATATAAGTGTTGATGAGAGGAACAACTTCCTAGAAGGAACCTCGCAAGAATCTTGGCCTAGGAGTGTGTTTTGGTGGCTTGAAGCTTGGAGAACCTAGGACATTTTCTCACTTTTTCTCCATGAACGTGCTCTACTCTGAATCTCAGACCAAACTATAAAATACACTAAGGGCCTCTATTTATAGTGGAGGGGCAAAGGTGCAAAATGACCCTTTTGCCCTTAATGAATCCGGGACCCCGTTACATTACAACTAGTCCCGAAACGCCTCAATTCGATTTTTTGTTTTAGAAAAAGTTCTTAAAATTATTTTAAATGAATGTTTTCAATAAAAAATAATTTTTGCTTGTGGCTGGGTTTGGCCGGTTCCTCCCGGGCCACCCGGATGCCCTTTTGGTCTAATTTTTGAAACTGTCTCCGAATAGGTTCAAATGTTTACAGGAGGTGTATTTTAACATTATAAGCATATTTATTGTATAGATCTGAAAAATGAGGAAAAATTTTTCATTTTTCCGGTAGAACATTTTGCATGCACGGTTTTGTCGGTAAAGCCCAGTTTTGCTGGTAAAGCATCTAAATGCGTCAGTTCACCATTTGACATGTTTAGAGGCATATTTGTAGGGTGTCATAGAATAAAAATATTCTTATAATATTTTGAGGTAACCGCTGTACGAATTTGAGCCAAAACGGAAATTGTTTCAAAATTGGACAAAAAGGGCATCCGGGTGGCCCGGGTGGAAAGGGATGATCCCGACCTCAAACGAAAATGCTTTCTTCTGAGAATTTTCATTTAAAATAATTTTATAAACATTTTTTAAAACCAAATTTTAAATTGAAGCGTTTTGGAATGAGTTGTAGAGTAACGGGCTACGGGGCTCATTAAGGGCAAAATGGTCATTTGCCCTTAGCCCCTTTGTCCTCCACTATAAAATGAACACTTGGGGCCATTATATACACATATACACTCTAAAATTCAGAGAGCTCTCATCTGTCGGTGAAAAATAGACAAAAGCCCTAGCTTTTTCAACTTTCTAGCCTCCGAAACACGTACTTCGAGGGGGATTTTGGTCGAGCTTTCTTCTGAAAAGTTGTTCTTCTCCACGAGTACTATATTCTCACTAAAAACTTTGGCCATCCAGAAAACACAGCCACCGCAGTTTGAGAAAAACTGATTTTAGGTATGGTTTCTTGCTAAGCTAGGAATAGATTTAGCTTTTCCTACCTTTTCATGTGTTACTTGAGCTTCCTAGAGGTGTATTTAAGGTTAGGAAGTTATGTAAGTGGTGTTACTTTGAAAAACCTAGAGTTAGAAATTTGGGAATTTTTGTTTCCTTTAATTTAATTGATGTTTTATTATTGTGAATAACATGTATCTTGTCCATGTGTTAGATTGCTATGTTTTGATGTGCATTCATGTTGAAATTTGCTTGATATCATGGGGGAAATTTGATTGCTTGGTGTGGGGGAACTTTATGGAATTTTAGCATTCTGTGAAAAGCTTAGCATAATCTTTGTGAATTGATAGTATAGTGGGATTGTAGCTTGAATATATCTTGATGTGTGTAGCCATAGTATATGCATGTGAATGATGTTTTGGAAGTGTAAAATTATGCATTTTGTGGGGTGGAATACATGACTTGAAAAGGGACACACCATGTGTTTGATGAAATGACTCATTGAATTTGCATGATGAAATCATGGCATCTTGGCATAATGTGATTCCTTGGAAACATGGTGTGGGTCAGCACGCGGTGCTGGAATTATGAAGGCGTAGATCCTGTAGTGAAAAACCCAAAATTCGGCCATTGGTACTCCGTTCCATTGGGGGCGCACCAAAAAGGAGACATACGAGGTGGTACTCATGCCAGCAGAGAAGGACCGTATCATGAGACATGGGTGTGGCATAGAGTTTGCATGTGTGAGTCATGCATAGTGAGTTTGCATTGCATTAAATAATGGGAAGGGAAATTATATCTTGAAATTATACACTTGCACATGCCACGTCCTAATTTGTTGCTAGTATTAGTGAGTTATCATACCAGCAGTTCAACTGACCCATTCGTGGGCAATATATTTCAGATGAGGCACCAGTTGCTTGAGACTTCCTTGAGTGTTGAAGAAAAAGGAAGGAAATGAATTTTGTAGAAGATTTGACCTTTGGGGGCATGTTTTGAATGTATGGGCATAAGCCCAATTTGTTGTCTTTACTCTTGAGAAATGTATGGACTTGAGCAAATTGTAACTTTAGGCCTTTGGCCCTTTTGAAAATGTATGAGTCGAGACTCAAATGAATGCATGATGTTTTATTTAAATGTATTCTAGAGGCTACTTGATATTTGGGAGTTAAATATGCATTAAATGGAAGTGTTAGAAAATAGTGGATGCATGTTTAATGAGTTGATGGATTTTGATGCAATTATACTCATATATGTTGTGATTATTGGGTGACGACAATACTTGGGAAAAACAAAGGAGACTATGTCAAAATTTTGGTAGAATCAAAGTGGGAAATAGGTGTGTAAATGCCTTTTTAAAAGGAGTGGAAAAATGTCAAAAATGGGGGTTTAGGAACCTTGAACAAGTGGGCTAAAAGTGAGAAAAAAAGAGGGCTTAAAGACTTAGAAAAAAATTCAAACATGCGAAGAGTAGGTTGCAGCCATAAACAGTAAAATTTCAGAAATCAGAAAATCAGCTCTCTGTTGGAACAGTAAAAAAAATCAGAAAGCAGCCCAGTAGCCGTAGCCTGCCGCGCGCTTGTGCCGCATGCCCGTGCGCCCTACGCGCGCGGGGCCTACCCCCTGCGCGTCTGCCCTGCCACGCCCTACTGCGTGCCGTGCGCCACCTGCTGCCACCTGCTGTCCAACCCATGGGCAGCCATTGTTTTGGCCATGTTATGACCTATCTTCCAAGGGAATTTTGAGGCCATTAAATCATAAGTTTGACCCAAACTTTTGAGTTCATTTGAGACCATTTTAGGCCATTATATAAAGCCAAGTTGGGGCAATTTTTGGGACACTTTTTAGGCATAAATCAAGGCCATGTTTGGTCATTTACTTGGACCACTTTAAATGAGATTTCTTGACCCATTTATGGACTATATCTTAGACTATCTTTGGGGTCATTTGAGACATCATTTTAGGGAAGTTTTTTTTGGAAATACTTTAAGGCTATTTTAAGGGTCATTTTTAAACATGATTTAAATTGTTTGGGGCATTAATTGGAACAAGCATTTAAGTTTAATCTTAACCACTTCTTGGACTATACCTTAGGGTATTTTGAGCCTTTTTTTGGGTAACCGTTACAGGGCACTTTGAGAAAGGTTTTGAGAGCATTTTAAGAATCGTTTTTAAATATAAATTAAAGTATTTGGGCATTAATTGAGAGGAGTACTTGAGCTATGTTGAGGAAAGATTTTGAGTTATATTGAATGTCGAATCTTTACTTAAATTGTTGGGAGAAACTTGAGGAATGATTATGGATATTTTAATTAAATTTACCGAATTGTCACTTCTTTTCCTTTCTTTTGTTTCGTTCAGTCGCTACTCGGGTTCGTGGGAATCCAGGGCGTGACATTTATCTTCTATGTCATACTTAAAATATGCTTTTAAATATGACTTATGCCTAAACGATGCATGTTTAACGCCCTACCCGCAAACAGTGCATGAATAGTGCCCTACCAGCAAAATGAAAAATTTATCCTTATTTTTTCAGATCTCTACATCCTTCCCCCCTTAAAGAAATTTCATCCCAAAATTTAAAAATGTACCTCTTCGACAAAATTTAGAAAGATCATTACAAAATGCGTTGTAACATGGAGACGTGCAGCCTTACCTATGGATCATTCACCTCTCCCTTTGCCAGGCGATGTGGAATGCATTACCCTCTCCCATTACCCTCTCCCTCCCAAAGGGATCTCGTCCTCTTGGGCGGGCGTGTAGCGGCGTGCAGACATCTCCACACTTCCTGCTAGGGTTTGGTTCTGATCCCATCTGTAACGGCCCACTCCACATGGCACAACGGATAATGAAATCTTCAAACATGTTGGCTTATCAATGCCAATTTTTCAAATCCATCCAAGCATCATGACCCACCTCAATAATGAAACATAATAATAATAATAAAAAAAATTCTCAATGCTCACAAGGATACCTCAAAATCTCTTACACATGTGATGACCGTCTAACTAACCTCAAATCAAGCTATGCAATCATCTAATAATTTATCACAATAGCATTAATATAACACCTGCACTTCAATGTAATTCAATGATCCAGTAATCTCCAAGTACTATAATCATCCACAAGGCATCAACAACATAATCTTAAAGTAAAGTCTTCGTCATCCACCTTAGTCTATATATAACTGAGACTAAATGTCATGCATTTATAAAGACTAGCCTATTAATTTCAATCATACATATATCAATAGATATCTCAATATAGACAATGTAGTCTATGTATTCCAAATATGAAACCAAAGGCAATACATCAAGGTTTAAAAATCTAAAACATCAGAGAAGGTAAAAAAAAAAAAAAATCCCAATTTCATCCAAGGCTATTCTAACTCATCATCATTCTAGTCAATATATTAAATAAAGTCTCATACCAACTGAGATTCTTAGTGAAACTCTTCACCAATTTCAACTATGAATATATATAAATCCTTACAGACATGTATCAAAACACACATACATATAAACATGTTTAAACATACTCTTATACATGCATTAATACCAAATCCAACTACAAATACCACCACAAGCTGATCTAAATAAGGGCTAAAGATGTGATGCATCATGTCAATAAATGCCGCTGGGGCATTTGTCACATCGAAATGGCATAACTACAACTCATAATGTCCATAACGAGTGCGAAAAGCTGTCTTCGCCACATCTTCCTCCCATACTCCCAACTAATGGTACCTCGATCTAAGATCGATCCTCGAGAAACATCTCGAACCCCCAAGCTGGTCAAACAAGTCATCTACCCTCGATAACGGTTACTTATTTTTGATAACAACCCAGTTCAATCTCCTATAATCCATACACAAACGTAATGTCCCATCCTACTTCTTCGCAAACAATGCCGAAGCATCTCACAGCGAAGTACTAGGACAAGGAAAACCCTTACCCTATAAATCAGTCAACTACTCCTTCAGCTCTCTCTTAACTCAACTGGAGCTGTACGGTAAGGTGGAAAGGAAATAGGCATAGTGCTTGGGATAAGCTCTATCGTGAACTCTATCTCCCGTCTCGGCGGTAGACAAGTCAAGTCATTCGGAATGACATCTGGAAACTCATCCACTACTGGCGGTAACACACTCTCAGTAGTCGTGGTCCCATTTGCTATTAGACTAGCCAACATGTAACTATGACCTCCCCAATTCCTGGAGTCATACTAGGGTGGAACTAAGAAATCCCCTCAATCCCTTGTGAAATAAAAGCTATCTCCCTTAGGAATATACATAGTCACTCTCCCCTTGTAGCAATCTATACTCGCCCGAAAAGCGAACAACCAATCCATCCCCAATATAATATCAAAAATAGACATGTCAAGTATAATGAAGTCAAAAGAAAGGATGCAATCAGTTATCCCTATCGAGCAATCTCTACATATCCTCGTCAGTGTCACACTACCCCCAACTAGTGTGTCAACATGCAATAGTGGATCTAGCCGATCTATTTCTAACCTTAAGTAACACATATAACATGTTATGACACACTTGCCTAATCAACACTTATATAACTCAAGTCAACCATCCCCACCCATTGTTTACAATAAAAAAAATAACTCCGAGTTCTAACACAGCCTTTCGCAAGAAAAAGTTCATTTAAGCAATATAATATACACATGTTACAGTTATCACTCAACCTTAGGCTAAATGCTACCCAAAAGGAATACATTTTTCTACAAGAGAGTTTAACCCAAGGATATCTCTAAAATTTTAGGTACAAATACCATGAGCATCTACTGTCCAGTCCATACACAAGAATTTCACAAGTCTTCATTCTTATTTTAGCATTCTAAGATCTTATGTGTCTTTTAAATTTACGGTTTACTACCTTATTAGAATTTATTCATTTAAAATTTTATAATTCTTTCATTATTTCTTACTTTCATAGCTAGGTAATAACCCTTCATGGATCACAACTCCTTTTGTTCCTGGCTGATGGGGCGCCATCCATCAACTGTAACGCAAGACTTGAGACCAATCCAGTCTATATAAATAACATAGTCATAGTACTATAACCCATGAATATCAGTTACTAACCTAGCATACATATATAAAATCAACAAGCCACAATTAACAGCTAACACGTAGCTTACCACATAAGCATGCAAGTATGCAATCCATCCCAAGAACACACATATACATATGGGAACACAACCGACTAGGTATATAATTAGGTCAACGGCTTATCTCATAAATAACTAGGCATACGACCTACCATATAGATAACTAGGTGCACAACCTGTCTCATAAATAATTAAACATACGGCTTCTCCCATAAAACATACGGTCTATCACGTAGACATGAGTTTTTAATCTTAGTCAACCATTATATCAAACAATCACATACTCCCAATCAATCGGGAAAATCAAGTATAATGCATACCTGTGCACACCAATGCAACACGTGTACATAAAATATACCACCCAAACTAGCCCAAATAACTTAAGGTCTAAACTTCTTCCATTATTACAAGGCATTAGATCTTAAATCATACGTTAATCGAGGCTACCAAGGTTGATAAAGGTTCAAGAACTAAAGTTCTCCCTCTCCCTCAACCTACTCTGTAACACCCCGATCCCGTGAAATTAATAATTAATTATTAATTATTAATTAATACTGACTTACAGAATGATTTAGGGAATTAATCATAATCCCGGCGGTCGCCATAGACCGATTAAATAAAGAAAATGTCTGGAGGGAAGGGTACTCTACCCGAACCCAAATTACTGATTAATTCGGTGAAATAACGCCGTTTTAATACTAACGGAACCCGAATTAGCTAACCCGGGAAATCCTGAATGATTAATAAATGGCACGGAACCTCTGATACTGTAGATAACTGAAATATGAAACTCTCGGAAGAAACCGCGTTGAAAAAGAAGCTACGGAATGAAAGTTATGTAGCAAACATCAGAAATTGAATTACTGCGTAGCCAAACGTGGCCTTAGCCCAAAATGGTGAAAAATGGCCAAATTGGTGGTCAAGGGGAATTGAACCCTTGACCTATGGAAGGAATGAATCTCACCCAAAAATTTAACCAAGTGGCCACCAACACCTTTGTGCTTATATACACAACTTAATGGTATATAACACTGAATTGCCCAAGGCTCCACCTCAAATTGGGCCAATGGGATTTCATGCAACCATATATGATATATAATATATGTTATATATATATATATATATAATCTGATTGGGCCATTCTCTTCACCAATGGAGAAGCATGCACATCAAATCAACAAAACAATTCATAAAATATATGTACACATACTTGTACTTATTGTGCCTGGTGTCTCAGAATTGAGGGGTCCGAAAATTGCCTGTGAGTATGAAACTGATCTGTTAAGGTCTTAGAGAGAAATAGAGGTGAGGCCTTGCATGTGCATGCAAAGTGTGTGTCCATGGTGTGTACATTCATGGAGATGCACCAAAGGGGACTGAGGAGCTGAGCAGCACCGTGTGCCTGACTGAGGCACCACCAAGGTGATTGGACCGAGCCGTGTAGGAACAATAAGCCACTGCTTGAGGGGTAAACACCTTAAACTCCAAACTGTCAAAGTTTTGTTTTGATTTATTGGCACTGCTCTGATGATTTTTGAGCCATATAAACTACACATATAGATTACTGTGAGACCTTAGCATTATTATGAATCAATTGGGAAGGTCGAATAGGACTGAAACCCCAAACCTGTAGCAAAACGGCCATGGATGTACCTCGGATAGCTGGGCCTGATTTGACCCAAGCTAAACCGAATTTGGTTGGTCAAGACCAAATCTAGACACTGAGAGGGTTCAAAAACCACTGACCCGCGACTCCATTGCTTGAGTTTAGACCCTCAAAACCGAACCTATGGGTCTCGGCCATGGAACCAAAAATCTGAAATAGGCCCTTAAACTGAAATTTCTAAATGGAGAGTTGAAGCTCCTATCCTAAGGGTCACAAAGAACCAAACCGTGTGGACTTTGGTTGAGAAACGAGGCTGCACGACCGAGTTGCAGGTCTGCGGGATAATGGAGTGAACCGAGCCTTTGAGCTTGGTTCGATCCATAAAATGAATGCCAAATTGATGGCTTGACTCCCAGGAATCGATCGGAACCAAAAACAGTAGGAATCCGCACCTGAAACTCCACGAAATGGAGAAAAACCGCAACTGCAAATTAGGGCAACAAAACACTGGTTGGTGAAGAAGACGACGAGTCGACCGAGTCGACTCGTCCAACACGTCCAAACCCACCGAACTGACTCACACACGTGTCGACGTATGAACTGGCCACCTCATAAATGAAACTGTGCCGTTTTGGGCGTTAACTGATTTGTTTTAAAACCAATTCTACCTGTTTGGTTACGGTGATAACAAATTGAAATTGATTTGGGGCTAAACCTGTATACGGATAAGGGGCCAATTAGGGGATAACAGGGATATTTAATTCCGGTTTTCCTGAAGGAACTGAACCGGTTGGTTCTTGATGATTTTGGACCGGTTCACTTGGTGAACCATTGAACCCTTGGGTTTGAACCCTTAAATTATGAAATTATATTTTTGACCCCTAAAGTTCCTAAAATTACGGATTTACCCCTGATAGTTCTGAATATTGCACAGTGGCCCTGATTTCTGGAATTTTGTGCAATCAAGCCCCTGAAAAATTAATTAAATAATAAAATAATTATTTAATTATTTTATTAAATAGGTAAAATTATGATTTTACCCCTGGACATTAAATATGTCAAACAGAGTCCAAATAAATTAAATGAATAGTGTATTTTCACTATTTCAAATATTCTGGACTTAATGGTACAGTCCGATTTTGGAAATACAGTCCCGAAAAATACAGACCCGTAAGTGATAAATTACTGTACTGCCCCTGATGACACCAGACCCAAATAAAAATAAAAGACAGTCTATTTTGACTATGTCGGGCGTTCTGAACTCAACGGTGAGGTCCGTTTAACGAACTGGAGTCCCGAAAAATACAGACACATAAAGTGTAAATGACCGTACTGCCCCTAATGATTCACAGGGTCAATTGAACATAACAGACAGTCCAACTTAATTATGTCGGACACTCTGGACCCAATGGTGAGGTCCATTTTATGAACTGACGTGCCGAAAAATATGACACGTGAAATTACCAAATTACCCCTGATACTGTACGAAGCCCAAATGAAGTCCGATTGGGACGAAACTGATACCGATAGAAACCCGAACACTGGTGAAACTGTATACCCGAATAAATGACGAACCGGGGTCAGAATCTTACGAAACGTAAAATGACCAAAATACCCCTGAGCACTATAAGTGCAAGATAAAGGTCAATCTGATCCGATAAATTATCATAGGGATAATTATGAACACTGAAGGGCTAAGTAAGACTCCGGAACTATCAACGCGTAAAACGAGAAATGACTGACGTGTCCCGATGATCTAAAACAGATACCAAATGAAGTCCAAAGGACTTAGAAAATTATATACATAATATATGGGACATTCTGAAGACCACGACAGGGTCCGGGGCGAGAATGGCAAACATTACCATTTTGCCCCTAAGGCTAATAAGCACCTAACTGATACCGATTTAAGTCTAAAAGACTTAGAACTTCATACATAAGATATGTAGACTATTCTGAGGACCATGACAGAGTCCGGGGCAAGAATGGCAAAATTACCATTTTGCCCCTAAGGTCAAATAAGTGCTTAACTGATAACGATTGAAGTCCAAATGACTTAAATCATAATCCTGATGACTGCTAAGCCTAATTAAAGAATGAAATAGCCTCGGGTGAGACCCAGTGAAAGGGCGATAGGCTACTAGGCTGTCTTAGGTGATCCGATAGATACCTAAGATGATAAATGAGACCTGAATGGATGAGATCTGATCTGTATATGATTGATGATTATTGTTCAGGATATACATGGAGATGCCTGACGTATCTGGAGGTTATCGGATTGTTGTGCAAGGAGATAACCGTAACAGTTTGTGAGTAACCTGGAACTTCTAACTTGGTGTATAAGTACACCGTCTAGTTACTGTATTTTGATTTACTGTACTGTTTTGTATACTGTACTGTCTGAATGCATACTTTTTATACTGCATTACACGTAACATGATTTTGTACTGTCCTGTTCTCCTGTTCAGTTCGGGTCTGTCTTGTTCTGTTGTATGGTCTGTCATGGTTTTATTCTGTACTGTTGCGTCTTGTGAGTAACCCTGACTCCTGAACTGGTGTATAAGTTCTGTCTAGATACTGTATTTTGAAGCTCTGTACTGTTTTGAATGTTATACTGTTTAAAAAGCATATATTTAATGTATGATATGCCTTGTCCTGATTGATATATTGTTCCGCTTTGTTCCGACATGTTCAGTTCCGATATGTCTTGTTCTGATTGATGTATTGTTCTGTTTTGTTCCGTCATGTTCAGTCCTGATATGATTTGTCCTGATTGATATTGTACCGTTTGTTTCCGTCATGACTTGATCTGATTGATATTGTACCGTTTTGTTCCGACTTGTTCAGTTCCGATATGTCTTGATCTGATTGATATTATACCGTTTTGTTCCGACTTGTTCAGTTCCGATATGTCTTGATCTGATTGATATTGTACCGTTTTGTTCCGACTTGTTCAGTTCTGATATGCCTTGTCCTGATTAATATTGTACCGTTTTGTTCCGACTTGTTCAGTCCTGATATGTCTTGACCTGATTGATATTGTACCGTTTTGTTCCGTCATGTTCAGTTCTGATATGTCTTGATCTGATTGATATTGTACCGTTTTGTTCCGTCATGTTCAGTTCTGATATGTCTTGATCTGATTGATATTGTACCGTTTTGTTCCGTCATGTTCAGTTCCGATATGACTTGTCCTGATTAATATTGTTCCGTTTTGTTCCGTCCGTTATGATCTATCCGTTTCATGGTCTGTCCGTTACTGATATGTCCTTGTTTTGACTGACGTATTGTTCCGTCTGATTCTGTTATGTTCCGTCCGTTAATGACCTGTCTGTCTTGATTGTTTACCTGTGACTTGAACTGGTGTTTTGCTCCGTCTGATTCCGTTATGTTCCGTCCGTTAATGATTTGTCCGTCTTGATTGATATATGGTCCAGTTCCGTTATGATCTGTCCGGATTCTTGACTTGGTATATAAGTTACTGCCTAGATACTGTATTTTGATGCACTGTACGGTTTTAAAAGTTATACTGACTGAATGCATGTTTTTTTAAATGCAAACTTTTATACTGTATTGTACGCGGCATGATTTTGTCCCGTCCTACTATTGTTTTGTTCGGTCTGTCTTGTCCCGTTTTATGGTCTATCTGATTTTGTTCTGCTATGATGTGTCTGACTCTGGGTACCATTCTGATTATGAGCGGTCTGGCATAAGTAGGCTTGATTATGTGCCTAACTGATATATTGTTTGTTATGCCCTATTATATTCCGCCCAGTACTGACCTGTTCTAATATTGAATTAATTGCCTATACTCTCGATTAATATATTGGCATCATGCACTGTTCCGTCCGTCCTGATTTGTTGTTCTGTTTAGTTCAGTCCCGTTTTATTCTACTTAAACTGTATTCGAGTAGATCTATAAAACTGTTATTCCTAAGCGATTGAACTATCCTTGTGATTTATAAACAAGACCGGGTTTGAAACCCATGACAGGGAACCTGTGTTACTCACTGGGCTTTTCGAAGCTCACCCCATTCCCTAACATTTTTCAGGGATTATCTCTGATGGACTAGAAGACACATGATATGAAATGATAGGCCGAGTGGCATTTCAAGTAAGGGATCTGACGGCACTGATCTGTAGAGACTGGATTCTTGTGGACTGATTCTGTTATTCAGGTGAGTGATATGATACGGCTAACCTGATTTACATGTACTGGATACATAATTATGGCTCATGGAAATAAACGGTACTCTAAAGATATTAGATCTGCTCTGTACTATTTGCCTGATTTTAGATATGCTCTGAACTTAGAACTGTTAACTGTTTTGGATTTAGACTTGCTCTGTGGTACATACCTTTATGGTGGATAAGTGAGTTGCATTCCCGTGACACAAAGAAAAAGTTTTAAATTCCGCTGCGTCTGACCCTACAGTTGGAGTGCAATTCGTCGGAAAGTTCAGAAATTGCCTTTGGTTGGTCGTGACGCGACCAACTGGCAGTCACGTCCTCGACATCCGCGTAGGGTGGGGTTCGGGATGTGACATACTCTACCTCAACCTAGTGTTTTGGATGGCATCCTATATTAGGAACAAGTATTATTTCAAAATTCAACTTTTTCTCATCTCATGTGTTTCACATCCTATGGCATTCTTCCATAATGCTACTTGCTATCATAAAGGCAAAACAAGTATCATCTATCACACATGTAAACGTATACCAAATCACATACGGTCATACCAAGTTATCAAGCAAACATGCATCATAGTATACATCATAGCATAACGTACATCACATATTATGTCATCACATACCAAGTCATCACACACGGTTATGCCAATATACACATTACATATATCATGCATCTCACTGTACCAAATCATATAATCATGCCTCATAGTATAATCTCAACTAACACATAATCACACAAATCATGCTTCAAGTATAGATAATCACATCACACACAATGTCTTATCACATGCCACCGACAGTTCATATTAAGTCACAAGCTTTCCTCAACGGTCCCATGGTGTTCAACAACACCTATCATCGCCAAATATTCTCAAACTAGAACTCTAATACCAAGCTGTCAAAATCTACACATTTCACAAGGTTTACACAAATTTCACATCATGCGTCATAGTCCCACAGTGCTCAACAACACCCCACGATCCCTAAGTATTCGAACCTATGCTCTAATACCACGTTGTCACGCCCTGAATTTCCACAAGCCCGGAGAGTGAGTGAAATGAAATGAGAAAGGTAAATGAAAAGTCATAAGATGGATTAATTGATTATTCATTCATTTTCTCAATTTTCTCAAAATTTAAAATGAAGACTTGGCATTTAACTCAACCAAAATGGTCCCCTAATGTCACTCAAACATCCCTCCTAATTAATATTTAAAATAGTTTAAGTCATGTTCAAAAATGGCTTCCAAAATAGCCCACCTAATATCTCCAAATATGCTCCGGGATAATGGTCCCAATGGGCCCCAAATGTCCTAAGACATGGGCCAAGAGTAGGTCAAATATCCTACCTAAAGTGGTCTAAGTAAATGGCCAAACATGGCATTGAAATATGACTAAAAAGTGTCCCAAAAAAATGCCCAACATGGCTTGATGTAATGGCCAAAAGTGGCCTAAAATAGGATCCAAAAAGTAGGGTCAAGTACGTAATTAATTGGCCTTAAAATGGCCTTGAAGGGTAGATCATGAAGTGCAATAACATGGCCAAAGCAGCGGCTGCGCAGCAAGCAAAGCAGCAGCACGCGCAGTAGGGCAAGGCAAGGGCAGGCGGCCAATAGAGCCCGGCGTGGGGCGTGCAGGGGCGCGGCACGTGTGGGAGCGCGCAACTGCGGCTGTGGCTGGGGCATGTCAGTCAGTGCACTGTAGCAACAAAGATCAGTTTTTCTGATTTTCTGCATTTTTATTGTTCATGGCTGCAACCTAACTTTTCCATTTCTGAATTTTTACTATAACGGCTGTAGCTAATTTTCTCTAATTTTGGCCTATTTCCTCAAGGCTTTTAACTCCCACTTTGTGGCACTTTTTCCCACTTATTCATGGGCATTTTACACACCTAATGGTTCTTTTAATTTCACAAAATTTTGATATGGTTTCCTTTATTTTCTAAGCATTTTTCCACCAAATATTTTGCAGTACCTCATATGTATAAGTATGTCAC
Source organism: Nyssa sinensis (assembly GCA_008638375.1). Classification (NCBI taxonomy): domain Eukaryota; kingdom Viridiplantae; phylum Streptophyta; class Magnoliopsida; order Cornales; family Nyssaceae; genus Nyssa; species Nyssa sinensis. The sequence goes on from CM018046.1 coordinate 24,183,955, forward strand.
AACCCACCCTCACTCGGTGGCCACAATTCATGTAAATTAAACATACATCCCTTGTTTTCAACATACACATCTATTTATCTCAATATATATACATATGATGCTCATTTAACAAAGATACCCTACATATCGTTCATTTCAACACATATACATTTGTTACACATTTAACAAAAGTACACCACATGTCATTTGGGTTTCAAACCCTTACATTGCAAAATGATTCAAGGTCTATAATTCACCATCCAACTATATTGAAATACAAGTCATTTGGGCTTATGTCATATATACAAAATATGCCCCATGGGCCAAATCTTCTTCATAGTCCATTTTCCTTCCTTTCTGCAAGACTTCAACAAGTCTCAAGTACCAGGAGCGTCATCTGTAATATGATATCCCACGATGGGTCAGCTCAACTGCTGGTATGAAACAATGCTAATGCAAGGAACAAAGTTAAGGCGTGGCATGTGCAAGTGTACATTTATAATTTAAATGCCTTCTAATTAATTAATACAATGCAAGAGCAATATGCGTGACACACCCATGCAAACTCTATGCAACCATGTCTTAGTTTACGGATCGCTCCTGTTAGATATCCGAGTACCAACACCTGTTCACGGATCGCTCCCATTGGGTAAGCAGGCACCAATGCAATGGCCAATTTTGGGTTTTTCACCACAGGATCTACACCGTCATAATGCATAGCACCAAGTGCTCAACCCACACTATGTTTTCAAAGGATTCACCATCTGCCAATTTGCTTTGATTTCACCATGCTATAATGCAATCCCAATGAAGCATTTTTATCAAACACATAGAGCATTCCTCAAATAATGCAATGTACTTAAAGTAACTATAACTTTCATGTCACAAAACTTTGTCTACATGAACCTAACTTGTAATCCAATGAATTTCACATATAAACACATTACATATTCACAACCTTAACAATTTCTCAAAGATCATAAATTACATAAAGCACCAACAGATGGAATAAATCATAACTCTCAAACCACAAGAGTTTCTCTACATGAACATAAGCTAGAATACAATGAATCAAACATATAAACAAGTTACATGTTCATCACTTTGACAAATTCTCAAGGATTACAAAAATGCATAAAGTACCAACATCTTGAATAAATCATAACTTTCCAACCATAAGAGTTTCTCTACATGAACATAAGCTAGAATACAATGCATTAAACATATAGTCATGGTTCATGTTTATCACTTTACCAAATTCTTAAAGAATAACAAAGAACACACAAGTACATAAACGATCAACTCTAGGTTTTTTCAAAGCAACTATGTCCTAAGTGATTTTCTAACATCAAATAAATATATGAATCATTCAATCAACATGTAAATCACCCCTAAACTTAATCCTATTCCTTACTTAGCAAAATATCATACCTAGAATGGTTTTTCTCAGACCGAGGAAGTTGTGTTCTCTGTGCAGCCGAACCGATCAGTGAGAATTTAGGTCTTGATGAGAGGAACAACTTCCTAGAAAGAAGCCTCGCAAGAATCTTGGCCTATGAGTGTGTTTTGGTGGCTTAAAGCTTAGAGAACCTAGTAGAGAACCTAGGGCTTTTTCTCACTTTTTCTCCATGAACGTGCTCTGCTCTAAATCTCAGACCAAACTATGAAAAAAATACACTAAGGGGGTGTATTTATAGTGGAGGGGCAAAGGTGCAAAATGACCCTTTTGCCCTTAATGAATCCGGGACCCCGTTACACTACAACTCGTCCCAAAACGCCTCAATTCGATATTTTGTTTTAGCCAAAGTTTTTGAAATCATTTTGAATGAAAATTTTCAAAAAAATAAATTTTTCCCTGTGGCCGGGTTTGGCCGGTTCCACCCGGGCCACCTGGATGCACTTTTGGTCCAATTTTTGAACCTATCTCCGAATAGGCTCAAATTTTTACAGGAGGTGTATTTTAACATTATAAGCATATTTTTCTTCTATAGAGTACTCAAAATATACTTCTAAATATAATTTATGCCTAAACGATGCATGTTTAACGCCCTACCGGCAAACAGTGCATGAATAGTGCCCTACTGGCTAAACGAAAAATTTACCCTCATTTTTCAGATCTCTACAAAAGTGTCCAATCCTATAAGGAAGAACTGTAAACAGGTGGTTCTACAGATGCCACTTAGCACGTGCCACATTGCACTCTGATGGTGGTATCAGCTTGGTGTAGAGGCAAGAAAAAGCTTCCAATTAAATACGCCTTTTAAAATAAAACAAATAACAAATCTTGATTTTGAAAATTTTCATCAATTTAAAAGAAACTTTCAAAATTGAGAGACTTTAAATTTACGAAATTCTTCTTAAGCTTTTTCTTAGAGCAAGTTTTAGTTTTGAAAGTTCCTTGATAATACACGTGCTCAAACCTCCTGTAGCCATGTCATTGACCTGTCAAAATAATGGAAGTTCCTTTTTTTCCTTTCTATTTTTTGATAAGCCAAATCAAAAGCCTCTTTAAATTTAAGAGCTTTAAAAAAAAAAAAAAACTTGCAGCCCATATCAATGGCTATGAAGCTATGTGCTGAGGCTTCATGACAAACCTCAAGATTTGTGTATTATCCTCATTGAATTTTTTCCCCCTTGTACTAACTCAAGGCATTGAAGAAAAACCATAATGGAAAATGTGTATATACTTATCACTGGTTTTAATGATGAACAAATAATAGACAATTCAAAACATCTTAGTCAGGAAATAAACTAAGAATCCCAAGAACCAGTTTATCTAAAGATAAGTGGCTAGAAGTGAGAGAACACAAACGAACTGGATAGTTCCTTACATTAGTATAAATGTACATGACCAATAATATTCAGAGGACACAAACATCAACAACTTGGAAGAACACCAAAGACAAAATGGTATGAATAACTCCAAAAGCCAGATGCTCATTCTGAACGCATTTGACACCAAAGCATGAGAAGCCATTCATTAACAATGGCTATGTTGGACTTCAAATTTTATTTTCCCCCACACCAAAAAAAAAAAAACCTGTTAGGCCCGATGGATCCAATAAATATGTCAATTGATCTCTCCTTATTCTGTGAAAGGTTTTCCTCAAACAATATAAACCCTTTGTAGCAAGAATTCATCCACACCTATCTTTCAACAAATGATACTAGCAAAAATCACAAAGAATGATACAAGTAGGGAAATTAGTAGGGACTTGAAAGTCCATGTTCATGGCTTTTGAATCAACCCCTTCAAAAATCACATATGAAAAAAAATTCAAACTACTGGAATTTTTATGTTGCAAAATCTAGGTTTTCTTCATATTTAAATATCTAATTCTCAAAAATTATATATAAAAATAATCTTGGTATAGTACCTGAGAGGCCAGAGACTATCTTTATGGCTTTTTGCTTGGCTTTTTGCTCATATAACTCTAATTTCAACACTATTATATGTCATTAAAAATAATTAAGTTAAGCTTCAATAAACCAGGTAAACTGTGAAAAAGGTTTGACATGATAATTAAGCCACATCCCATCAGGGATGTATACACATACATACATATCTATAGCTAAGAGGATTAGAGAGCTCAATTAAACTGAATCTAAATTATGTAAAAACAAAGCCAATCAAATTCATGACGAAGATTCCTTCAAGAAAACAGAGCAAAGCTAATAAAAAAAAAGTTTTGGAGCTTTTACATCTTCCGAAAGTAGAGGGAGGGTGTTGCGGACGAGTTGCTGGAGAACACAAAATTACTGCTTCATACTTTCCTGGCTTACATGAAGATTGAATCTTCATCTATCTACTTAATGATATTCACTTCCTTTGGCTCTCTTGTAATCTAAAAGGCTTTCCAGATTTCAACAATGCAGTGTAGCATTACCGAAGAACTCTGTCAGATAACCAAGGCAGCTTTCATCAATGTCTTTATAATCCACCATGATTTCTATATCAAGATGTCAACAACACCAAAAAACTTAATGGTGAATCACACCACGATTAAGCCAAAAGATCTCAGATTTTTTTACAAATGAACACATTTCTGTGTGCATAAGAATTTGGGATGACCAGTTCTATTTTTGGTTTGGTGTGCTGCAAAGATGAAGATGAAGAATGATTTTATTGAGATTGCTTCTACCGCGATAGGGCGGTCGGAGATTGCACGTTGTGAAGACGAAGTTTGGTTGTTGCAGAACAGAGGAGCAGCTGACAGTTCGTGAGAAGAGAAGTAAATCTAAGAGTTGCTGCCGCCGTCAGTTCGTGGAGAAGACAGAGAGTTGAGAAGAGAAATAACTCCAAGAGTTGGTGCCGCCGTTCGTGGAGAAGACCGAGAGTGGCGGTGTTGTGATTTTGAAGTACAACATTTATCTAATATAAATGGTATTTTGGTCTATTTAATAAAAGAGTAAAACAATTTTATAGAAAATACTGTAAGTAGATTCATACTTTTATAGGTATTATAAATATAATTCCATCCGTTTGCAATCACTTGCCATATGTTATATTATGAATGTAAAGTTTCAAATATTATGGAAAAGTATATTCCAGTTTTTCATTTCCATGGGACATTTGAATGCCTCTATACTTATTCGCAATCTTTTGGGTAAGTCTGCAATGCATATTAGTTCGATTCCCATAACCCATTTTGGGGTGCGCACACAATTTTTAGTCACAAAATTTTGCAGTAATGGAGAGGAAGACACTTGTATTGGGCCAATTAAATAAGTAATTAGTATGTAGATACATAATTCACATTTTCTTTATAGTGGGATATCATCACTGCACACTTTTTCTGACGGAAAAGTTGTTCATTTCCAAATAATAACTTGCCCCAAGTATGATTTACACAGAATTCAATTTGAAATTCAGGTGCATATATTTTCAGTCACCAGTCTTATTTGTTCTGTTAAATGACTTTATCATTGTATATATAGTGAACAGTGAGATTCTATGCAACTCAACTCTTGAGTCCTAATTATTCTACTGGCACATATATATGACAACAAACAATCAAGTGAAGGCTCAATGTACCGAGAGGACTATCATTTTGTTTGCTAAATTGCTTCAATGGCAGGATTGAATAGAAGTCTAGAAAGATAAATTTATGGAGGGAATTTGTGTTTGGAGAAGGATCTAATTATTAAAGGTAGGTTAACAAATGTACTTTCATCTTCTCACATAACTGTTTTTTAGGTATTCTTGCAATAAAGTTTGCCTATTGCTCATCCTTGTTCTTGTCTATTATTTGCACTTCTGATATTCGGCATCATACTAATTTTTGTACAGCCAGTTGATAATAGCTTTATTGCCAAGATATAGAGATATGAAAAAACAGCAAACAAATTGATCTCCTGCTCTTTCTTTGTTAAACTTGACTATTATTTCCTGGCATCCAATTATAGAAGGGAGTTTTCACTTCTCAATTGTGTTATCATCTAATTATAATTGACAGATTTTTGTTACTTTGGCTTTGTGATCATCTTATTTTCCAACTCCTGTTTTTTATGCATTGATTGTGCTTGAAACAAACTCTAGGTTTAGTTTAATCTAAAACTGATAAAACAATTGTTGAAACAAAATCATATGAAGAGATAACAACAAATTATATAGTATTTTTGAGTGAAGAAAAAAGTATGTGATGGTACCTGTAAATTTAATAAAGTATTATCCCAACTATATGGCTGCATGTGTTGTCAAAGGCCAACTTGGCTTTTGGCAAATCATCTGTGATAAAAATGGATATATTGGGGTCTCTGAAAATTATTATACGGAGGGATATATCACAGTATATATTGGTTGAAAACATGATGGATATTGGTTGCAAATCACAGAATTTTTGAATGGGAATTTGGACATTAATTATATATTTATTTACAAAAATCATGTGTAAGCTTAATTTTCAACATTGCCTACTCAGTCTTAAAGTGAACTTGTAGTTCGAGGAGGCTCTACCACTGCAAGATTTTTCGCTAACTAGACAATGTTTTTTTAGCACATTTGGAACTTGCTCATTCTAGCTCTGCAAAGGGGTGTCTGTTGGCTTGTTACTGGATTCTTTAACTGCTACATTCTTGAAGCTCCATTTGGTTTGCAAATTAATTAGGGAGCTGAAAAGGAAATTCATTTTCCTCGTAATTTCTACTTACATGAAATTAAAAATTCTACAAAAAAAAAAAAAAAAAAAAGGGGGGGGGGGGGGCTGGGAATCCAAAAAGAGAAATGAAAAATGATAAGTTAAAATTAAAATCTGTTCCTTTTCATCATATTTTCGTTTCCCTTCAGTTTTCTATGGTAATCAAACAAAACAAAGATAATTTCCTTCACTGTCTTTTCTTTTCATCACTAAGCACTTAATCTGCTTGCTCTGCTACCATTGCCATATCCTTTTTTCTCTAGTTTTCCTCCAAGAAAACTAAAATCAAGTTATGGAAAAGTGCCATTTTGAGAAATATATTATTCAGAAAATGTAATGAGTTGGCCAAGAAGAGCTTCATTTCCATCAGAATTAGAAGCTAGTTCTATATCAATATACAATTAAAGAAGGCAGTGCCATCAAGTGGAAGCTATGAGGAAACCAAGATATTAAGGATTTTCATCTACAAATTCTAAAGCACCTGGTCTATCTTGATTTGGATTAGAAAGCTCAATGGGTGGCACTATCTCTCGAGGGGTTTGTCCATTTGGAGGCGGCGAAAGGGTAGCTTGCTGATCTCGAAAGAAGTTGGCATCTGAGTGGTTTGAAAAGCTTGATGGACTTGAAGTGCCATTAGTATTTGGAGAGGCATGGAGTGAAAAGCTTGATGTACTTGGTGGTGGGCAATTAGTAATATTGGGAGAAGGCTCCACTGCATGCATACTTGTACCTCGCCATTCACTTTTCTTAAAAGTATGAGAGGAGAGGTCTTTTTGGTCGAAGTGTCTTGCCATCACTACAAATTTTCTCCATATTGAAACATTTGGATCAAAGCGGCTTAAGACATGCCTGTGCTCATAAAGGAATAAAGCTGTATATATGAGGAGAGCTGAAAATGAAGCAACTCCAGCAATGAGGAAGAGGCCCCAAAAACTCCCAACACCAAGACTATTGGAAGAAACCAAGCTGCTAGGATCTGGACAAGTGCTTTGGTTCCCAAACCAGGCTCTCTCAATATTTACCATTGTATCTCCCTCGGTCACATATAAGACTGCTCTCGAAACATCAAGTCCCAGAGGGGAGCCTTTTGGAAAGACCTGCAACATACAAAATATAATAAAATTTTCATGTACATGAGACAAATTAAGAGAGAGAGAGAGAGGGGGGTTAAAATTACATACAAAGCCAAACCCATCAGCCTTGTATGTTGGTTCAACCATGGTATATTTTGAGCAGTATCTTCCAAGAAAAAGCTTTATGTAGGGGATTTCGTCAAAAGCAGCGGCGATACCACCATTTCCACTCCCTTTTGAGAGAAGTTCATCACATTCTTCTGGAGAGTTATAGGGCACAAGTTTGTGCTCATCGAACTTCTTCCGTTTTAAAAGTCCTTGAACAAAAGAACCGTTTTTGTAGCCCACATATTCCCCTTTATTTACAAGTTCATTTACATCAGTAACAGTTGGTTGGAGCTGTTGAACTGTTAACATGGATGTTAAACTTGCAGTATAGCTTTGAGTTAGTATGAGGACCACAAATACCCATATAATCACCACAAACCTAGCCAAGTTGCTCACCACTTTCTCCCCTATCAAAAGTCAAAACAAACAAGTGGTGAATCAACAATGTGAATTAGATATATATGATCCTTGAAATTAACGTTTCTTTTTCCAGTTAAATAAAAACAAATTCCCTAAAAATATCCTCAAATTTACTCTCTGGTCATGATGTAAATAAAAGCGGGCCAGGGGAGAGAGAAAATTACTGTGTGCAAAAACCATAGTTGAGAAGGAAAACCAGAAGATCAAGCCCAGTTGATGTGAAGGAGGCCCCCTGAAATCTTCATTTATTCTATGTTCAAGGACCCAAATAACAAAGCCAATGAAAACAAATGAACAAAAGCTTGTCACCCATAGCTCCCAAGTCAATGGCTTCAAGAACACCCATGCACTTTTACTCTTATTGTCTTTGATTGGTGCAATCATCGATACACCAGACTCCGTGTATGGAAAAGTAAAGTCCGCGTACTGTGTCCTGTTTGCAAGAATAGTAATATCTCCTACCACTGCATCGCAATTCTGTTCATCACAGAATTGAAATTAACAACATTTTAACAATTAGTGAATGAATTCAAAATGCATTTGTTTTTGTCAAATTGAAAGCAAGTGTTTGTAAATTAGTGTTCAAACACACACACCACACAGTGAATATAAAGAGAATGAGTTTACCCCAAGAAACACTTGATACACTAAGTCGTTGTAAGTACCGGCCATTTTGGCATGATCATCAGCAGTTGCAAATGAAATGTATTCATAAAGAACAACATATGGTAATGCAGCCATTACAGCATCAAAGACATCTATGCAGTACCCTGCGAAGGTTGTCGCGTTAGTGTCTGAATTCCATGTTGTCTTTACAAATTCAGTAAAACGATCCTTAACTGGAACTCCTACTCTCAGCTTCTTCCCATTTGACGGAATCATCCAACCCTTGGGTGGAGATGTGGTATCACCTGGCCATATAATAGCTCCCAGATTGGCCTTTGAATTGGTGGAATTCAATTCTCTTACAATTCCATTTGCTGCTGTCCAGAATCCAATCCCTCTTCCCCCATTACCAATCACATTAACTATCTGATAAGTTGATGATTGTAGCTGCCCGTCAATTATATGGAAATCTTCACTGAGGCCTCTAAAGGTAGTACTCAATAGTGATTGGAGAAGCTTTGGACCACTTTGAGATATTCCAAAACTTTCTAGGTCTGTTGAATTTCCAGAAATATGTCTTTCCATAGCCGCCGATGCTTGTAGCCCCAAGTTTCTCGATTGCCATGGCAAGTGCAGTGGCAGCATCATATGCCCACAATCCAAAAATGTTTAGTTCAGCATTAAGCTCAGTTGGATTATCTTGTTGGAACTTCCTTTTCCATCTAACTCTAAAATTTTCATGTTCTTTTGTTCTGGGAACATGAGGTTTGACACCCAATACCACTTGCATTGAATCAATGATGGAAGCATCCAATGAACTCAAAAGATCAGTTATTCCGTAAGTTATGATCCAAACGTAGCCTTCGCTCATCATTCCAACCCTTTTTGCTTTGCTGAAAAGCTTTGAGCTTAGAGAAGGTAACATATGAACAATGAAAACTCTAGTTTGCATAATCATCAACTTGTAAAGCTCGGTGGCAATTTGATCATCTGTTGCGGATGGAGAAATGATACTCCGGTAGGGAATTCGAGTGTCAATCTCTTGCAAGGCATCATTCAAGAATGGTAAAATCCCCTCTCCCAACTCATTGTCAACATAGATGGGTACAACTTTTCTCCATCCATAAGCTTGAATAATTGCACTTACGGCTTTTACTTGAGATGAATCATTATGGGTAGCTCGAATGAAATATTGACTCCGAATTGATGAGAGAGAAGGGCTTGTTGCAGAAAATGAAATAATGGGTACTTAAGCTTTGCCTCCAAGATTTATTACAAAGTCAGCCTGCGTGGATGTTGCTGGCCCTATGATGGCTTCAACTTGGACATTTTTCAATAGGTCTAGGGCTGCATTAAGAAATCAAATTTGAGACTTTGTTTAGTTCATGAATTTCATTAAGAACAAAAAAATATAGTAAAATGAAATCATTTTTTCTATTTTTTATTAACAAGAATAACATAGGGGAAATACAAGGTAAAAATAAAGGCGAAATTCCTAATTTTGCTTTCCATTTTCATTTTTTTTTTTATTTTTCTTGATTTTCAATCATTTTTGATAATAAATAGGACATAAAATAAAAAAGAGAAAAATATTTTCTTTTCTTCTTCACTTTCTTTACTAAATCTATAAACTAAACAGAATCAGTGTAATTCGAGAAAGAAATGAGATACTACTAACATTATCTTTAATTAAATGAAATAAAAATAATTCATTCGATCATTTGATTAATGCAAGATATATACTAGTGATTATATATAGGGGTGCACATGGGTCGGATTAGAGTTGAATCAAAATTGACCAAGCTTAATCAATTTTAAAAATTTAGATTTAGAACCGAATTGTGAACTTGTTGGAACCAATCCGAAAAACTTGGATTGGATTGGGTTGTAACTTTTCTTTTTTTGTGATACAATGTATACATATACATCAAGATCACATATATAGGGTTTTTAACACTTTTGTACTTTGTGATTTACTCAAAATCTCATTCAAGGCCCTTAGATTTTAAAAATGTATAATGAAAACACAATTTAAAAATTGGTTTTAACGAAGGTAAAAAGTGAACAACCGTTTAAAAAAAAAGACTTAAAAAAAATTTAATTATTGAAAGGTCCTTTAAAATTAGTGTCTACAAGTTAAAACTTAAAGTACAAATATTGTAATTCAAAAATCATTGAATTTTTAAATTCTCTAAATTCAAAATTTGAAATACTAACGTGACAATGTAATATTTTTTATGTCTAAATTAACCCTCTCCTATTTAATTTCTCTCCCGTCCTTGTCCCCCCCTTTCTCTCTCCCTCTCTCTCTCTCTCGTGATCGAAAAGGTGCAAAGTTCTTTGAATTTTTTTCTAAAATGTAGTTGTTTTGAAACTTATTTTCAAAATTAAGGCTACAGTAAACTTATTTACCAAACTAGGGTCAATTGTGAAAACGTCTTTCGGAAAGACGAGTTTTAAGAAAAAAAATAAAATATATATATATATATATATTTGTTTGAAAGCATCTTTCAAAAGGACGTTTTTTAAAGCGTCTTTCAAAAAGACGCTTTTCAAAAGCGTCTTTCAAAAAGACGCTTTTCAAAAGCGTCTTATTTGAGAAAACATTGTTTATAAAAAAAAAAAAAATCGACAGCCCTATCAAAAACATTCCCTTTCAAAACCGTCCCTGTCAAAACACTCCCTCTAAACGCGAAAACCCAAATCTCAATAGGGCTTTTTCAATCGCTCTCCCTCACGGCGCGGCACTCTGTCTCTCTCTCCCTCACGGCACTCTGTTTGTCTCTCTCTCTCTCTGTCACGACCGTCGAAAAAAAAAGAGACGTTAGGGCTCTCTCTCCTCACGGCTCTCTCCCTTGGTTTGTCTCGACTGTCGGAAAAGATTTATCGAGTTAGGGCTCTCTCTCCCTTGGTTGTCTCGACTATCGAAAAAAACTGAGAAGTTAGGGCTCAACACCTCTACAACAGCTTCTTTATCCCAGGTAATCTCTTGATATGTGAAGTTAGGGCTTTTCGCTCCCCCCCCCCCCCCCCCCCCCGAAAAAAAAAAAAAAGAAGGGCTAGTTTTATTTCAGTGTAACTGAAATGTTTGAAAAAATTTTGGGTAAGTTTTCTATAGGTTCATCAAATTTATTTGAAGGCTTATTCGAGCTCAAATTTTTTGGGTAACTGAAATGTTTGAAAATTTGTTGGGTATGTTTGAAAATTTGTTGGATAAGTTTTCTATAGGTTAGTCAGATTTATTTGAAGGCTTATTCGAGCTCAAATTTGTTGGGTAACTAAAATGTTTGAAAATTTGTTAGCTAAGTTTTCCATAGGCAAGATTTTGTTGTTTACTAAAATAAATTTTGAGAATCTATTATGATTAAAAAATTTGGTGTTTACCAAAATAAAATTGCAGATTTATCATTTTAAAAAAATTTTGTTTTACCAAAAAAAAATTTCAATCATGTCTGCTCTAATTTGGAGATCGTGATTGCAAGGCCTTTGGTAGATCTCAAGGTGCATAATTCATAAAAGGGTTTTATTATTCAAAAGAGTATTTTAAATTTTGATGACTTGTATTTATTTTTTGAAGGTTAGAAATGGCTGGAACATGAATACTTGTACTCTGTTAGTGGGGAGGAAATATTTGTAATGGGGAACAATGTAGTATATGGTATGATATGAATGCTCGACGAAGCATTATGTTGAGGAAAGGAACAAGTTATAATGAACTTTTGGTGAAGATGTACGGTATAATGAAATTGGATATAATACAAGTCCACCTAAAGATAACTTGTTGATTTTCATTCAAGCATAACAAATTCTCTGCATTAGAAGTCGTTAATGATGAGATAGTGGATTCAATGATTGAAGTTATTCTAAGCAATTCGACATTATATAGCATTGACTTGTATATAGAGACAAAAGATGTGCAGCATCCTTATCCTGTATCTCAATCGGGGAGATTGAGCACGGTCCTTTTACTTGACTGCTCACACAATACAGTGATTGCCCAATTGGTGAAGTTGTCCTCATGGTACATCAAAGTTTCAGTCCTGTGTTGGTGGTTGAGACATGTCATACAGAACATATGGAGTCTCACTTTCCTAATATTGTGAATATTGTTCAGGGTGAGAACATTTGCAACAATCCCATGGATAGAAGTAATCTCCCTAATGCATCATCATCATTAGAAGATGATGATATGTTGCCATCGGGTGATAAGGATGGAATGGATGAAGCCGATAAGCATTGCATTCGTTGGCATGAGGCTGATTCTCCATTTTTTTTCAAATGTCAATTTTACTGATGATGTTTGTGGGAGCAGTTCATCCTATTTGCGTCATCCGTACATTTGGGATCCAACAACAAACGAGTTGGGCAAAGTTCTTGAATTTAATGACAAGGAAAAATTACAGCAAGCTGTTAAATAATTTTCAATTAGATGTCATAATTAGTATGAGGTGATTGAAAGCAAATATGATATTTGGGGTATGAGATGTAAACTTCATGAAATGTGTAAATGGGGACTGCGTACTATAAAAAATAAAAAGACTGGCCAATTTCAAATCACAAAATATGAAGGGTCACACACTTGTTTAAATTGTGCTATGAACAAAGATCATGTGCAGTTAAATTCTAAGTTAATTGCAACTGAAATACAAGGTGCAGTGAGGGTTGATCCGGGTTTAGAGAGAGATCTAATTGTCAAGCAAATGAAAGAAAAGTAAGATTACACGATCTCATACAGGAAAGCTTGGATTGCAAAGTAGAAAGCAATTTCCATGATATTTGGGGATTAAGAGATCATGTGCAGTTAGATTCTAAGTTAATTGCAACTGAAATACAAGGTGCAGTCAGGGTTGATTTGGCTTTAAAGAGAGATCTAATTGTCAAGCAAATGAAAGAAAAGTACGATTACACAATCTCCTACAGGAAAGCTTGGATTGCAAAGCAGAAAGTAATTTCCATGATATTTGGGGATTGGGAGACATCGTACAGATTGTTGCCAAAGTTTATAGGAGCACTTGTGAAGTATAATCCAGGCACAATTGTTGAATGGTTGCATCGTAACACTAGCAACTCGGACGTGGTGGTTTTCGGCAGAATGTTTTGGGCATTTAATGCATCAATTCAAGGATTTGTGCATTGTCGACCAGTTATCAGTCTTGAAGCCACACATTTGTATGGAAAATACAAGGAAAAGTTGTTAATTGCAATGGGGACTGATGGTAACAATAAAATATTTCCTCTCGCAGTTGCAATCTTTGAAGAGGAGTGTTACAACAGTTAGCGATGGTTCCTATATTTGTTAAGGTTGCATGTTGTGAGGAGGAGGAAAGAGATTTTTTTTTTTTATATCTAATCGGCATTAAGGTATAATTGCTGTAGTGAAAGATGAGAATTTTGGATGGCAACAGCCTAATGCATATCATAGATTTTGCTTGAGGCATGTTCGTAATAATTTTAATATCAAGTTCAAAGATGCCCATCTAAAGACGCTTGTTTGGGCAGCTGGAAGTGCACATCAGATACGCAAATACAATTCCATTATGTAGGAAATTAAAAGCCTCAACCAAAAGGCATATGTTGGTTGAATGAAATACCTGCAGAACAGTGGACAGTTGCACATGATGGAGGTTGAAGATATGGACATTTAATAACTAACATCTCTGAGGTTTTAATGGTATGCTGAAAGGTGCAAGGAATTTGCCAATATCTGCATGTGTACAACTAATTTTTTATCGTCTAGTGAAGTATTTTTGTGGGACGAGAGGTTTTGGGCAACAAGCTATATCTGAAGGTTGCATATATACCCCTTTTTCCGTTACAAAGATTATGTGTTACCAATCCAAGATTGGTGGACACGTGATCACAGACTTCAACATATGCTCCGGTGAGGCATCAGTTATGACAAGGAGGGGTCACTCATTGATGATGTCAGCCTTTTTAATCTATTTTTATGTTTACTTATCCTTAATTTAGTTTCTTAGCATATGGATGGTATGGCAGCCCTACACTAATGATATCATTAAATCTTTACCTGCATATTGCCTTGTCGGTCATGATATATGGCGAACGGTGTCACCTTTAATTTGCTTTGAGGTGTTTGAATGGAATTTTCCAAATCGGGTAATGCGCCAGTTTGGACTTTGTCAAGACATACCACTCTCTCAAGACATGCGTGCAGACCTTCATGCCACTAATCGTCGAAGGCGAGCATTGTCTGATTGGGAGTTGTTGCATCGATCCTACATCGATATTTGGAGACAACGACGAGATCATATTGCATATGCTAACCCATTATATCACTCGCTTGACTATATGGATCCATATATGGTATGGTATCGGCGAATTATCTGTCGCTTTATTGGCCTACTCGGTACTAGGCCATTAGTTGGATTTGAACCCGTAGCCGGCATATTTGAAATATTGGTATGAATTTAATTGATATGTTCATGTTCATTATATTGCTTTTTATATTATAATACTTTTACTCATAATTAATTGTTTATGTTACTTATAGTCAAGTTCCCTCAACCAAATACATATAAAAGCTGGTGAGGGTCGTGCCGATCGGGTTGACTCACACCAAACCTTTGCTGATATTCAGACACTGAGTTATTCTGCCCTAGAAGCAATTCAGTCTCATCAGCGTATCATGGACGAGCACATATTAGGCGACCCAATGCCATCACATTCAGTACCAGTGCCTCGAGGACGAGGTCATGGCATTATAACATACGAGAGACGTCATTGTCGTCGTGGTGCCGACACTTCCATAATAACTCCCACTCCATCATCAATTGTGTCTCCGTCCGCGTACACTACACATTCACATGAATCCATGCACACAGAAGCAATTGAGATAGGTGGGATGGGTGATGACATGGGCATTTAAGGGTTGACAGTGGTTCACGACGATGGAGATGACATAGGTCCTTCTCAAGTCACACAACTTGAGTAACAACTTGAACGCCCACAAAGAAGGCCAGTTTGTCAAAGGAGACAACCTCGATGTGGGACTTAAATTTATAAGGTAGCATATATATATATATATATCTTTATTTTTTTTTCTTTAGATGTCATTATACATTCTGATTATTTGGTGCTGCTGTAATGTTGGCAAATATGTGCACGGGGATAGTGGTTATCTCATCAGATTTGGACACTGAAGAAGGGGGGAAAAAGTAAAAAAAATTCTTAAGTCAACAGTACTTTTTTTGATTGGATGATGGTTGGGAAGAATTGTATTTGTTAGAAAGAAAACATGGTTGGAAAACATTTAATCATTATGTGGTGGTATAATGAGATATAAAATGTTGTAATAGTTTCAAATTATCGAGCTGTTAAATTACGTGGCTTGAATGACTGATACACCAGGCATTTGGGATCTAATAAACATGTGCTGAATGCATATCATGAACCCAACTAATGTATACTACAAGTAAAATTTTATGTTAGTTCTCCATGAAAGTATTTTTCATACATGCTAATGTACATATATTTAGAGCTCTGTGTAGTTGTGCTTGTTCATATGAAGGAGAAGATGCAATTTCATTTCTTATTCTAGTCACAGGTGGAAGGGAGGGAAAAGAATCAAAGTGCCATAAGTTCTTTTTAAAAACGTCTTTCAAAAAAACGTTTTCTGTTTTAAAATTTCAAAAATGTCTTTTGGAAAGACGATTTTAACAGAAAAAAAAAAATTCATAGAAATCGTCTTTCGGAAAGACGCTTTAAAAAGCGTCTTTTTGAAAGACAATTTATTAACGAAATTTTTTGTCTCAAAGTGTCTTTTCGAAAGACGATTTTGAAATTTTAAAACAGAAAATGTTTTTTTCGAAAGACGTTTTTAAAAAGAACTCTATTTTGATAAATAAGTTACAAACAACACCAAAGTGGAAATTAAGTTTTTTTTTAACCCTACTTTAGAATTTAACTCAAAGTTCTCTGTTGGCCGAAACCCCCAAACAAGAAGTCATGGGAGAATCAACTCAAGGTCTATTTTATCAGTCACCTCACTAGCCTCACTAGCCATCGCATGACAACCATCGTCTCAAACCCCATCACCATCAATAAGTCACCAGTCACGGCCACAATCAGATACTGCCACTGCCTCCACAATTGTTGTCCTTTAAGGTGGTGTTTTACCACCGTTAATGGTGGCGTTGACTGGAATTGCCAAATATTTTATAAACATTCTCATCAAAATTAGGGCTTTTTTTTTTAAAAAAATCTCTTTCAACCTCTAATTCTCAATCTAAGCAGCACTAGAGTAATTGGTTTGATGGGGAACGGACTCTGCCATTTCAAGCTTTATAGCCATAAAAAATTGTAGATCATGTCAATCAGATTTGCCATAACCATTACAAGACACAAACCTCGCAAACATCATTTCCGATTCAGAACTCAAAGAATGGAGATTCAGAAAGTCATCGCATGCATCACCATCACCTCCGACGCAGTTTCTATTGGTGAGACTTGCAAAGAACGAGGTAGGGTAATTTGGGCTTTTCAAGTTAAAAATATTAGTACCTCTCGTGTTTAAAAATTAATTCTCTCTTTCCAACCAAAACAAGTTGATCACATAATGCTCATTAAAGTAGCAGCTGATGTTGTAAAAAAGAAGAAGAAATCGTATCTACCTCTTGATGTGAACCCAGCCACCCTGCCTGAACTAAATACTTTTCTATATCTTTGTCCAATCCATTGGGTGTGGGTGAATGTCTAACACTAAAAGTCTCTTATATTTTAACACTAATAGAAAAATATTTTGAAAAACACTTGCCAAAAATGTAGGCTGGCAAGATAAAGTCATTTGAACTATTGGGAGTTCTTGCTAGGCAAAGAATTTTCTCAAATCTTTCAGTTCGAGAAATATTTTTTCGTTGATATCTTCTTCTTTTTTTAATTATATACTCTTTTCTGTAACTAACTTTTTTATTTTATTAATGTTAAAATATTATTATTTTTCTAAAGAATAAATAATTTTTTATACATTATTAAAATATGTATAATAATTTGTATTTTTTAAAATTAGACAAATTTTACTCTTTAACCATTCACCTTATCTTAATTGATTTAGGGCTTTGTTAAATAAGAGAAAGGGATACTCACGATGAAGTTGTCAACATTACTCCCGCAACAAGGACCACTGTCTCCATACCACAACACCACCGCAATAACGAGCACCAATCGAACCACCATTGTAACCAACCTCCCCTAGTCGCCGCCATACTTTTCCTAGAGCCTTACAAAACCGACTGGACCTTCTCCACCGAAAGCAGCCACTGAATGCCCCTTTTCAGCTTCCCCAAAATTTCTTACCTAATTCACATTGAAAACCTCCCCACTTATTCTCTCCCCGAGAGATATATGATTAGCTGATATGTAGCAATTCCATGTATTTCGAACAAGTTCGCCATATTTCAAAGCCATTGTCAACGATGCCTTAGCCTTAGCGTCATCGATTATTGAATACCACCACCTTAGGTTTTAATAGTCACGCACTGAACATTGGATTGAATATATTTTGTGATAATTTAGTCAATCACGGTGTGAATTCGAAAAAAAAAACAACACGATGAGATCTTTCGTTATCCTAGTTAAACTTGCACTTTGTTTGAAAGTTATTGGAAATGAAAGAAAAGTCAAGTTATAAGAAAGTGTGGAGCCAAGTGCATCATCAATGATTCTTGATCAGAGTTGCATAAAAAAATGACGAAGCAATCGGAGGCGTTGGTTCACTACCAGATGATTGCTCTGAACTAAACGATCAATATCATAAGGTACATAATGTTGGAAAAAATGGGTTTAGAGCATATTTTTGGCCATCTTTGAGCCTTAATTAAATTGGGTCTCACACTTTGTTTTAAATGGGTCCGTATGGAAATGTGTTCTCTTCTATGAGGAGATTAAGAACATATATTGGGTTGCTCAAAACCATTAAGGAGTAAATGAGAAATTGCCTCCAAATATCACTATTTGAAAATGGTAACAAAGCTTAAAAGGTTGTGAAAAGCTTGTGTCCCACATAGATTGGGAACAAGACTTGTAAAGAGTTTGTATACATTTACCTTGAAGGAGGGCATAGGCCCCAAGGGGCACCCTAGTTTTGTGAAGGGGAGAGGACTTAGCCTAAAGTGGGTCCACCACACGCACGCGTCGTCGTCGCCCCGTCCCGAACCGAGTCGGGTTCAAGTTCTGGGCTTGGGCTTAGGCTTGCTGTGTATATATATATCTTTTTAGAGAAAATTTTTAAAAAATTTTTCAAACCAGAACCGCAGTCGTTTTGAACATGCGTATGATTATTGTTGGGAGTCCAAAACGCTGTCATTTTGGAAGTGCGGTTTGACTAAATGGGCGCCTTCTCCATAGACGCGACTGTTTCTGTTGGCTATGAACAGACATGATGAGTGCGCAAAAGTGCACTCTAAATGTCCCATTATTTGATTTAAATTACTAGAAATATGAATAGAAATGTTGGGCTTCAATTGATTTTATTAAATTTAATTTCTATTTACAGTGAGATATATTTGAGCATTATTTTATAAGATTTTATATCTCAAATATTGCATTTTTTTGTTGGCGAGAGATAGTTTGCAATTGCGCTTACACTTAATATTTTTGGAATAATTTTTAGTTTTTTTGACAGATTCAACCATTGAGTTTCAATTGAGATTTGGATGGTGCTAGAATTTCAGAATGAGAAACCGGTCTTCATGAAATATTTAGAAGACGTCTTGGGGTTTTCAAAAAGGTCTGATTTGTAAAAATCGGAGTTCATTTGGACCTCCAAACATTGTTTCGAAATCAGGTCTGGAAAGCTGCTCCAAATTCTGTCCGTCCAGCCAACTTGAAGGGGACATAACTTGAGCTTCCGAAGTCCAAAGCAGGTGATTCTTGAGCCTAAAATTATCCACTCACCCGGGGCTACAACTTTTGTGAAGAACCTGAGTCAAGATTCAGTCGTTATCCAATAAAAAAATGGGCTTGAACATTACTGCTACAGCTTGGTGCGGCTGCCAATGGGCTGAATCATGTGCGGCTTAGGGGAAATACAATTAGCGTGTGGCTGGTCAATACACATTGTATTGCGCTGAATCAATAAAAAGGTATGTTAAGCAATACACGTGAGGCCTAGGGCTGTTTTAAAACTTGGCTTGGCTTGAATCAAAAGGAAATAGTCTAAAGCAAAAGTGGGACGTGGGGCCTGAATTGAAGATTGGTCTTGATCCGTGTGGCGCTGCTAGTGGGCTGACTTGGAGATGGGCGCTGGTTTATGTGCGGTTGTGGGGCATTGGTTTAGTGCAGCGGGGCCCGCATGATGAAAACCTAAATGCAAAGTTCCTGCGGCAGAACAATATATATACAGAATAGAAGAGTCGACGGCTGCAACAAGTGGAGAGAGCTGCGGCGCAAAGGAGAAGAACATAGGAAAAATTACAGAGACACTGAACAGTGTGGAAAAAGACATCGCAGTGACGCCATGACAGATTATTTCTCCGTGAGGTTTATGTTATCCATCCTGTACATGGGTAACTAAATTTCTAAGTGGAGTTAGGGATGAACTTGCACCATATATGGCTATTTTGATTTATTTTGATTCCTGTACATGGTTTTAATTTGTTAAATTCTTCGTTGATCATTCTAAATTTATTGTTAGATTTTATTGACCGAATAATTAAAGGTTTTAGTCCGTTTATAGATTCAGTCATGCTTTTTCTATCGAATGGATTAATGTTTTGATTATTTTTGGAACAATTAAATATTTATATTGATTCAATTCTTTGCTGCAATATTGCTCGTTCGGTATGTTGTCGTCGTTGGATTTTTTCAATGTGAATATTAATTTGAGAGGTTTAAAAGTGTTGAATGATGTTTCGAAGGGTTATTTTCAGTCTAATTTTAATGCATAATTTTAAATCTTCCGATTGAGATTTTTAGAATTTAATTTTTCAATTGAGTTATCTGTGAATTAAAAATAATTGAAATACCATATATGTGCAAGGGATTCCCGACACTCCACTGTTCGTTAAATTTGAATATTTTCTTCCATTAATTAATTTGTTTAATTTTTAGTTGCATTCAAAATCACTTTCTATATTTTTATTTTTTCGTTAACCGTCTAATATTTCTGTAGTTCAGAAATTCTGTTTATTATTCTTTTAATTTAGTCTCCCTATGGAATCGACACCCCAAAGCTACACTACAACTACCGCGTTATTCTTTGGGCGTAATCAAGACACGACCCAAGCTTCATGCTTGTACCAAACAGGCAAGAGTGAGTCTATAAATAGGACACACTACACAACATTCTTCATCAATTCATTACATATCATCTTCATCTTCCTTTCAGAGAGAGCTCTACGTTAAAGTTCTGGTTCGATAGACAACACATTAGAAGTGCTTGCCTCTGTGTTGGTTTAGATCATTTTATCCTGGGAGACATACTACCAAGAACTTGTAAACACCACAGCGAGGGCCGTAAATTGTCTTAAGGACATTGTGACCAACATAAGACTTGATCCACTTTCTACAATTTTTTGTGTTCTACTACTATTTACAAGTTTTGTTCTTCAATCTGATTTCTGTTTTAATTTACAAATCTATTTGTGTAAAAATTGAAATGCTGATTACTGAATCTAACAATCTTAAGACAATTTATTCTTATATATCAGTTTTACAGTTTGTATTTTTCCAGAACTTGAAATTCAGTAATTGGTATACTTTTCTGGTTTATGCAAAAATTTTATAACTATAAATTTTGCTACTGTATTCACTAAAGTAATCTAGTTTCGAAAAAACTTTAATATTCAGTTTTAAAACATTGTTTTGGTTTCTATTTAGTTGCAGTAATTTGTTTGTTGCAGAATTTTTAAACCAATTTTGTATTTACTGCAACCAAATCCTTTCTAATTACCTTTATTTATTCAGAGTTTGGTTCTAAACTTTTTGACTGAATTTGAGTATTCTGAATTAATACAGTAATGGCTACCGATTCTACTCCTCCTCCTACTCCTACTATGGTGCCTCCTCCAACACTTGTCATGACGCCAATGACTGTGAGTCATGTAGAGAAGCCGAAAAAAGTTTAATGGGACAGAATTCAAGAGGTGGCAACAAAAGATGTTGTTCTACTTGACCACTTTGAATTTGGCCCATTTCCTTCAAGAATATGTTCCCGCATTGAAGAAAAATAAAAGTGATAGGCAAGTGGTTGCCGTTGTGGAAGCATAAAAGAATGTTGATTTCCTATGCCGAAACTACATCCTAAATGGATTGGACAACACATTTTATAATGTGTTTTACACCCTCAAGACTGCAAGAGAATTATGGAAATCCTTGGACAAGAAATACAAGACTGAAGATGCTGGGCTCAAGAACAGCTTCTCTCCATGACTCACAGTCATTGGTGTCATGACAGGTGTTGGAGAAGGCACCACAGTAGGAGTAGGAGAAGGAGTAGAATCAGTAGCCATTACTGTATTAATTTAGAATACTCAAACTCAGTCAAGATGCTTGATTCCAAGACTGTGATCAGCCAAGTTCAAGATCTACAAGTGATTTTGCATGACATGCATGCAGAAGGGATGTCTCTTATTGAATCCTTCCAAGTGACTGCTATTATTGAAAAATTGCCACCTCTATGGAAAGAATTTAAAAATTACCTGAAGCACAAGTGAAAGGAAATGAGACTTGAAGACTTGATAGTGAGGTTGAGGATAGAGGAAGACAACCGTGCCTCTGAAAAGAAGGCTGGCAAGGCCATCATAAAATCCAAGGCCAATGTTGTGGAACAATGGCAGAGCTCTCATAATAATAAGAACAGGAAGCACAATGGCAATAGTCCCAAGCAAGTTGCAAATACGAAGTTCCAAGGCAAATGCTATGTATGCAGCAAGATAGGTCATCACGCTAAGGATTGCTGCAACCGCAAGGACCAAGGAAATCCAAACAAGAAACGTCCTTAAGCCAATGTGACTGAAGTAGACGGCTTTTCAGACAATATCTCAGACATGAATCTCTTAGCCGTGGTCTCCGAGGTGAACTTCATTGGCCTACCAAGGAATAGTGGGTGGACACAGGGGCTACTCATCATGTTTACTCAGACAATAGAAAATGTTCTCATCATATCATAGCATAAATAATGGAGAACAACTCTTCATGGGCAACTCTTCTTATTCAAAGGTTGAAGGCCAATAAAAAGTGGTATTGAAGATGACATCGAGCAAGGAACTTACTCTTAATGATATGCTGCATGTGCAGGATATTCGAAAGAATCTAATGTTTGGATCATTATTGAGTAAAAAGGGTTTCAAATTGGTATTTGTCTTAAACAAATTTATCCTCACCAAAAATGGGATGTATGTAGGGAAGGGGTACATGAGCAATGGGCTCTTCAAAATGAATGTAATGAGTATTGTACCTACAATTTCTAATATTAATAAAGACACAACTTCTGCTTATATGCTTGAGTCTTATAATGTGTGGCATGGTAAACTAGGACATGTTAATTATGATACATTGCGTAGATTAATTAATATGGAATGTTTGCCTAAATTTGAAATAGATCCAAATCATAAATGTAAGATTTGTGTGGAATCTAAACTTACAAGAACTTCTTTTCAATCAATTGAAAGAAGTAGTGAACCTCTAGAGCATTCAAATATTTGTGATTTAAAATTTATTCAAACTAGAGGTGGCATGAAATATTTTCTTACATTCATTGATGATTGCACAAGATATTGTTATGTTTACTTATTGAGAAGTAAAGATGAGGCATTGGAAATGTTTAAACATTTCAAGAATGAGGTTGAGAACAAACTTGATAGAAAAATGAAGGTGACAAGTGATAGAAGTGGTAAATATAAAGCACCTTTGGTGAGTTTTGCTTAGAACATAGTATTATACAGCAAACAACTGCACCCTACTCACCACAACAAAATAGTGTTGCTGAACGGAAAAACAGAACATTAAAAGAAATGATGAATGCATTGTTATTATGTTTTGGATTACCTCAAAATCTGTGGGGAGAAGCAATCATCTCCGTAAATTATATTCTTAATAGAATACCTCAAAACAAAACCAATAAATTCCCTTATGAGTTGTGGAAAGGTCGAAGACTTTCGTATAAATACTTAAAAATGCGAGGGTGTTTAGCTAAAGTGGCGGTACCTAGACCTAAAAAGATTAAATTAGGACCAAAGACAATTGATTGTGTTTTCATTGGGTATGCTCATAATAGTAGTGCATATCAATTTCTGATTCACAAATCAGAAATTTTCGATATGCATGTTAATACTATTATTGAGTCAAGGAATGCATCTTTCTTTGAAAATGTATTTCCTTACAAATTAACAAATGAGTCGAGTTCAATTAAAAGAACTCATGATACTGCAATAAGCAGTAATCAAGGCCAACAAGATGACGATGAACCTAGATGCAGCAAAAGAGCTAGAACATCAAAATCTTTTAGTCCAGATTTTTTAACGTATTTGTTAGAAAATGAGCCTCAAAGCTTTAAAGAAGCAATATCGAGCCCTGAAGCTCCATATTAGAAAGAGGCTATTAACGATGAAGTAGAATCCATTCTGCAAAATCATACGTAAGAGCTAGTGGATCTTCCACCAGGTTCTAAACCTCTCGGATATAAGTGGATATTCAAAAAAAAAAATAAATAAAGGCAGATGGATCTATTGACAAATATAAAGTTAGGCTGGTTATAAAAGGTTACAAGCAAAAGGAAGGCTTAGACTATTTTGATACATATTCACCCGTTACGAGAATATCATCCATTCGAATGTTAATAACTAT
Source organism: Nyssa sinensis (assembly GCA_008638375.1). Classification (NCBI taxonomy): domain Eukaryota; kingdom Viridiplantae; phylum Streptophyta; class Magnoliopsida; order Cornales; family Nyssaceae; genus Nyssa; species Nyssa sinensis. The sequence continues at coordinate 24,208,079 of CM018046.1, forward strand.
TGCAGCTATACACAATCTTAAGATACATCAAATGGATGTAAAGATAGCTTTCTTAAATAGTGATTTGGATGAAGAAATATACATGAAACAACCCGAAGGGTTTATTGTTCCAAGTCAAGAAAAGAAATGATGTCGGCTTGTTAAATCTCTTTAGGGATTAAAGCAAGCACCAAAGCAGTGGCGTGAGAAATTTGACAGTGTAATGATGTTAAATAGGTTCAAAATCAACGAGTGTGACAAATGTGTATATGTCAAGAACACGAAAAATGGCTATGTCATCATTTGTCTTTATATTGATGATATGCTCATTATAGGTAGTAATAATGAAGTCATTAAATCTACCAAGAAAATGTTGAATAACAAATTTGACATGAAAGACTTAGTTGTTGCCGATGTAATACTTAGGATAAAAATCTCTCGAACATCAAATAGACTGATATTATCTCAATCACATTATATTGAGAGAATACTCAAGAAATTTAAGCAAGATAATAGCAGTCCAGTGAGAACGCCTGTAGATATAAATCTATATTTATCCAAGAATAATGGCAAAAGCATATCACAACTCGAGTCTGCACAAATAATTGACAGCCTAATGTATGTGATGAACTGTACTCGTCCAAACATAGCCTATGCTGTCAGCAAATTGAGTAGATACACAAGTAATCCAGGTCCGGACCATTGGATGGCAATAATTATAGTTTTAAGGTATTTAAAATACACTCAAAACTTTGGATTGCACTACTCAAGATATCTAGCAGTCCTTGAAGGATATTGTGATGCAAATTAGATATCCGACACCAAAGACTCGAAGTCCACAAGTGGCTATCTATTTACACTTGGTGGTGGAGCGGTGTCTTGGAAGTCTTCTAAGCAAATGTGCATTACTAGATCCACGATGGAATCAAAGTTTATTGCACTAGATAAAGCTAGGGAAAAAGTTGAGTGGTTTCGTCACTTCCTAGAAGATATTTCAATTTGGCCAAAACCTGTGCCCGCTATCTGTATTCATTGCGATAGTCAATCAGCGATTGGTAGAGCACAGAGTCATATGTATAATGGTAAGTCTCAACATATTCATCGAAGACATAATACCATGAAACAACTTCTCTCTAATGGTATTATGACCATTGAATACATAAGGTCAAAAGATAACATTGCGAATCCGTTAACCAAATATTTGACTAGAGAGCAAGTAAGTAAATCATCGAGGGGAATGCGTTTAAAGCCTATACACTAAAGAGTCGCCATAATGGCAACCCAACCTAGCTGACCGGAGATCCCAAGATCTAGGTTCAAAGGGACAACTGAATTATGTGAGACTCATTAAAGATCACTATGGAGATAAAATCTTCTACCTACTCCTATGATGGGAACAGTGATACCGTAGCGTTGAAAAGGATAAGCTTAGCTTTTAATGATTTTTATACCTTGTTAACATACAAATGGGGTATAGCAGGATACTCTTAATAAGAAATCATCTATGTGAGCGTGAATTGGGCCTGTTCTATGAGAATGATAAAGACTAAATTCTCTAGAAACACTCATGAAACCAGGAATTATTCAGGGCCAAAATGAATACAATCATGAGAACCAACTATGACGGGAAAGATTTTGTGTGAATACTATTGTTTCAGTTTACACCAACGGTTAAACAGTTCAAGACATCATCGTCACTGATCAACCAGTAACCCTAGTAGTATTTCACAAGGAAAGGTTCAAGGCCATAAGTTACCTTCCTCTATGCAGAAGATTTCAAATCGAACTCTCTCTTAGTGTCAGCATATCATTGCATGGATTTCAGTCAATTTCATTCATGGGGGGGGGGGATTGTTGGAAAAAATGGGTTTAGAGCATATTTTTTGCTATCTCTAAGCCTTAATTAAAGTGGGTCCCACACTTTATTTTAAGTGGGTTCGTATGGAAATGTGTTCTCCTCTGTGAGGAGATTAAAAACATATATTGGGTTGTTCAAAACTATTCAGGAGGGAATGAGAAATTACCTCCAAACATCACCACTTAAAAATGGTAAGAAAGTTTAAAAGCTTGTGAAAAGCTTGTGTCCCACATAGATTAGGAACAAGACTTGTAAAGAGTTTATATACACTTACCTTGAAGGAGGGCATGGGCCCCAAAGGGTACCCTAGTTTTGTGAAGGGGAGAGGACCTAGCCTAAAGTGGGTCCATCAACCATGAGTGTGCGCGTACCGCCCCCGCCCAGAACCAAACCGAGCCAGGTCGGGTCGGGCTCGGGTTCAGGTTCGGGTTTGGGTTCTAGGCTTGAGCTTGGGCTTGCTGTGTATAAATATTTTTTTAGAGAAAATTTATTTAAAATTTTCAAACGAGAAATGCAGTCGTTTTCAACATGCGTTTAAGTTAGGGATTTTGAAACGCTGTCATTTTAGACATGCGTATGGTTACCGTTGGGACTTCAAAACACTATCATTTTGGAAGTACGGTTTGACTGAATGAGCGTCTTCTCCATGGACGTGACTATGTCTGTTCGCCATTAATAGACACAACCCAAGCTTCATGTCTGTACCAAACAGGCATGAACGAGTTTATAAATAGGACACATTACACAGCATTCTTCATCAATTCATTACATATCATATTCATCTTCATCTTCATTTGAGAGAGAGCTCTGCGTTAAAGTTCTGGTTTGATAGACAACACATTGAAAGTGCTTACCTCTGTGTTGGTTTAGATCATTTTATCCTGGGAGACATATTTCCAAGAACTCGTAAGCACCATTGCGAGGGCCGTAAATTGTCTTAAAGACATTGTGTCCAGCATAAGACTTGATCCACTTTTTGTAATTTTTTGTGTTTGCTACTGTAATATCCCGAAAATCCGACACGAACTAAGACTGTACCTCGATTTAATAAAAAATAAATTACGTGATGATAACGATTCGAAATAGCCAAAGTACAGTGAGCCATGACTAAATTAATTATTAGAAAATATAAAATCAATTCAGACCACTGAAAATAACAAATGCTCAAAAAATAATTAATCTAACCAATTGAATGCCAGGATAAATAAATAAGACGGAAATGAATCATTAATTATGAAAATAAAATAAATCAACTATAAGACACTAACGGACTCAAAATCAAGAAATAAATAATTTTGATAATTGAGCCCAACTTTATGAAAAATTTATCGGCATTCCATAAATTAATATTTTATGGGATTGAGAGATATTATATATATATATATAACTGCAAAGGGTATAAATATATATATATATATATATGTAATATAGTATAATACAATATAATACAATATAATATTATTATTATTAAATGTATAAGCTTTCAAAGGAAGCTAGCAAGCTAGATATATACAAAAGCAGCCGAAGCTACTAGATGGAGGGAGAGTCGGTGACGGGTCAAGAGACTTCTTGGGGCAACAAATATGATATATATATATATATATAGGAGAATGGAGGTAGAAGATTCGTGAAGAAGCTGGAGAACCGAACAAGAAAGTGATAGACGCTGTTGGAGAGAAATGGTAGAAAGTGCCGTAGCAGTAGAGACGGTGATAGCGGCACAGGTTTGGGTTGGTTCCTTGTGTTGGGTACGGTCAAGAAGTCATGAAGAATCTGGTCTTTTGGGCGTTGAAATTCTGCAGGGAATTATAGAGAAAAAGGAAATATCAGCAGCGTGTTGGTGCAGGGAGAATAGATTAGCTAAAACCAGTAGCAAAAAGTGTAGCGTACAGCAGTTATGTGTATGTATATGCCTGTGTGCGTGTTGGTGCGACAATGTAACGGTGCAACAGTTATATATGGGTGTATGTGTGTAAGCGGTGCAGCAGGTATATATTCGTGGCGGTAGGGACAGTAGCGGCACAGTAGAGCGTAGCGGTGCAGCAGTTGGTATGTATATATCTATATCTGTGTAGATATCTATATATGTGTATGTATGTTGTGGCTTTGTGGGGTATCTTGGAGTTGAGTGAAGCGTTGCAGGGGAAGTTGTTGGAAGATGAGTGAAACGTTGAAGAGAGAAAAGCTACAGATTTTCCCTCATTGTGCTCGCTGCCTTTTTCTTCTCAATCGTTGTTTTGTCAAGGTCTTGAGTTATGGACGAAGACGAAAGTCTTCAAATTGAGAGGCAGACCTTCAAGGAAAGAGTTGTGGGATTCGGGGGCTGGATTGTTGCTGCGGCATTAATCACCATTTTGCCCGGTTTGCATCTCGAAGTCTGGGTGCTATTGCTCTTGGTTTTGACATAGCATCAGAGTATATTTCTCCATGGATTGGTTGATTTTCTCTCTGCTGGATCAGACTTATGTCAATTGAAGGGTTCACAAAGCCGAACAGGTGGAATATCACTGGGAGGTCAAGAAAACTATACTGGCCGTGGAGTTTGGAAATTGTGAAAAGGTGAAAATTACTAATGTTGAAGTAGAGAAACCTCATTTGTCTGGGTTGTCTCTAATGTTTCCAGGGGCTTGAGATTTTGGTCTGATGATGGGAATGCCCAGAGGAATGTGTGTTCCATCAATTCACAGACCTTCGAACTTCAATAAACCAGTTGGTACTAAACCTGTGCTGAATTATTCAGCTCAAACGGGTGAGGATTGTACAGGTCAGGTGTGGGGATTGGATGGTAACCAAATCAAGATGATGGAGAAGCAGGAGGTCTGGGCTGATTTATCCAGGGGAAGCCAATGGATTTAATTAGGTGGAGTTAAGGCTTTTGTTGATGGATTAAATTGAGTGGCGAACCTGTTGGTGTGTTGGCCGCAACTGCCATATCGAATCCTGCGTATAAGGAATTTCTTGATTCTTCTCCAAGTAGCAATTCATCATGGGAGATGAGAAAAGCTGATGTTGGTGCCGCAAGGGTGCGATAGCACATGCCCTTCAATTTGATGGGCTAGATCTTGTTGATGATGGGGAGATTTCAGATCCAAGGCAGGTATAACTCTTATCCTTTTATCCTTTGAATTTACAATCTTTAAGGGGATTATGTTTTACCATGACAATGCGCGGCTACCAGGGGAGATTAGGAAGAAATGTGATTGATTGATTCTGCAATTATAACAAGATCAAACTAAGGTATTTGAATTGAGTCCCAGCAATATCTTACTATAGATAAGAGAACTAGTGGCTGCCATCTATTGATTTGAATATAGTTTTAGCTATTGATGTGAATATAATTTTAGCCATTGGGTGACAGTATGTGTGAGATGTAGTGCTGTACAGAGTTCCAATCAGATCACACCCAAATATGAATTGATCTAGAATAAATAAAGAATGGGTAACAACTGTAACATTGGTATTGGGCTTAGTCCAAAGAGTCAAATTGAGGGGCATGGAATTGATATTAAATCCAAGATTTACGAGCAGCCAACAAATATTTAAATATAGAATTTATTTTAAATCTGAGGTCCAAATGTAATGATAAATTTAGTTTTACACTCGGCAAGATTGCAATGCTTTGCGTAAAGATTAAATAAGTACTTGATAGATAATGATTAGAGTCCAAAAGACTTAGCTCATAATCTTGATAGCTACTAAGCTTAATTAAAGAATATAATAGTTCCAGTTGAAACCGGTGAGAGGGTAACAGGTCATTAGATTATTTTAGGAGATCCAATAGACGCCTAAGATGATGAATAATACATGAATGATTAAATTCTGATCTGTCTGTAATTAATGATGATTATTCAGGATGATGATTGTTGAGGAGATGCATGAAGGTGCCTGACGCATCTGGAGGATATTTGTGAATGGAGATAAGCATAAAGTTTGTGAGTAACTCGGACTCCTGACTTGGTGTATATTTTCTGTATACTAAACTGCTTTATATGCTGAACTGTTTTATACACTGCATTGTTTTAATGCACTTGCTTTCATGCATATTCCTTGTATTGTACTACATTTGGCATGATTCTATCCTGCTTCTTGATATCTCATGTTCTGATTTTGTTGGAGTCTATTGTTCTAACTTGTCTATACTATTGAAGTCTGATTCGTGTTTATCTTGTCATGTTGAGTCTTGGGCCCCTCGGGATTGAGTATATCACTAGATGGATAGCTGGCTCTGTGGGACGCCCAGAACTCAGCATCCGCTCAATCCTGTCTGTTCCGCTTGATACCGACCCGGTAGTGTGCTGTGGGGACATGGGCCTCCATGTGTGGGGTGGGTGACTGACGTATTATCTTGTGCGGCATCCCACATTACTGGGGAAGGTTCAGGCACTTTGAGCTGTATCCTTTCTCTTTGAGTTGTATCCGTTTTATTTGAGCTGTATCTGTTCCACTTTGATACCGACCTCAGCCGGAGGTGTGCGATATGAGGCCCTCCATGTGAGGGGGTGGATGGGAAGTAATGCCATCCCACATCGCCTGGGGAAGGTTCAGGCACATTCGTTGATATACCATTGTTTGATTGGTATTCAGTATTGATCCATTCTATTTGGTTCTATGTTGATCTGATTTGTTCTCTTGCATTACGTTGTTCTACTTGAGCTGCATTTGAGCATGCATATATATATATATATATGAACTGGTTTTGAAACCCATGGCAGGAACCTATGTTACTCACTGAGCTTGTTTAAGCTCATTCCATTATTTAACATTTTTCAGGTTGTATCTCCATTGGATTAGAAGGCACAAGGAGATGATACTAGTAGGCTGAGAGGCATTCCCAAGTGAGGATCTGATGGCAATAATATGTGGAGACTTGGGTTCTAATAGATTGATTCTGACTATTCAGGTGAGTGTGATGATATAAATGACTTTATTCATATGTAATAGATGTGTAGGGACATGGCTCATGGAAATGGAACTCTGGAGGAATTTGATATGCTCTGTATTATATACCTATCATAGATGTGTTCTGTGGTTAGAGTTATTAATTGGTTGATTGTAGATTTGCTCTGTGGTACATACTTATGAGGTATATAGTTGAGTTGCATTCCCGAGATAAAAAGGTTTTAATTTCCACTGTTCTGACCCTACATTTGGAATGCAATTCATCGTAAAGTTTAGAAGATCGCCTTTGGTTGGTCGCATTGTTGGTCGGAGACTGGCAAGACGGTTAACTGGCATCACATTTTCAGCATCCGCGTAGGGTGGGGTGCGGGATGTGACAGCTACTATTTACAGGTTCTATTCTTTAATCTGATTTCTGTTTTAATTAACAAATTTGTTTGTGTAAAAAACTGAAATACTGATATATTGAATCTAACACACAATTCAAAGACCTTTGGTTCAGACAGGACCTATGCTTTGAAAAGAAGGCACGACATTGAGGGAGTTGATTTGAAAGTTGCTGGAAAAGGATGCAAAACAGAAGATCTCACCATAGGTGTTGTTTGGTATATACTGAGAAGAAAAATTTTACACCGTGAAATTTCCATGTGTTTTAACAAAAATTGAAATTTTACTATTTTTGCTGAAACACATTAAAATTTCATTGTATATATCCATCTTTGATGAGTTTTCACTAGTTTTGGTGTTGTTGTTTTGCTTGAAATTTTGTGTTTTGAAACATAGTGTAGTTTTGAGTGCTAGTAAATTGCCTTATGAATTTCTTTTTCTTTTTAGGAGTGAAATTTCTATGATTTAATGGTGATAATCATCTCATAAATTTATTTTATTTTATTTTATTTTTAAAATTGAAATTTCTCTATTTCTTTTAAAAATAGTAAAATTTTATTATTTCTCAACGAAACAATTAGACTAAAATTTCATTGTTCGTTGTAATTTTTCTTTAAAATTTCATATGCAATATGGATATAGTTTGATAGATCCTAATTTTTAGAGTCTAAATATATAAATTTTATTACAAATAGAATTATAATTTGTAAGTTATATTAAATTTTGAAATTTGAAAAAACTTTCTTAAAAGCCTTTTGCAATTCATGGTATATGCTTGGAGAAAAACACTGAATATGATGGATATTTTAGTAACAAAAGATTGATGGAATTTTGGAGTTAAAAAGAATGGGTTTGAATCACATCCTAATTAACAACACATTTGAGAATCATTGACCGAATCGTCCTAAAATATAGATATTATAAAAAAATTATAATTTCTTTATTGTACACAAGGCTTTCACATAATAGTGTATATATTAAGCAAAAGAGACTTTACCATTGACACAACTATTATTATTGTTGCTAAAAAATATCATTATCAACTTTAATTAAACATAAATATATATATATATATATATTTATGTATATATATATATATATAGAAAATAAGATTATCACTATTATCACTCATCACAAATGTCTAATTCCCTCTGACTCATTAAAATGTGTGGACATAAAGAGAAAACGTGAAGTTTTCATGCCCCTCACCTTGAAAAGTTTACAAATCAAAAAGTAGGGTTCTTCTAGGTCTATAAAAGTCGAGTGCTATAAGGGCATGCGTGAAAAATAATGAGGTATAAAATGAGCTATTATTTAAGAATAATAGGGATCATTTTGCTCGTAGTTGTACTGAGTCAAAGTTGATCATTTCATTGAAAATAGAGAAGAGATTAACTAAAAGACATAAAATGGCACGCAAAAAGTGCGACTTTACAATGCTCATAGTGTTTTATACATTATGCACAAGTGGTAGCATAAGAATTAATCGTCACAATAATGAACTGATTAATTCTTTTGAGCAACATATGGTCTTATGATAAAATAATTGAATATTTGTGTTTGACTAGACGTTTAGTCCATCTTCAATCCAATTGATTTTTGTCTTTTTTTCATTTTTAAATTTCAATCTTTAGGACTGAATGGAACTATTTATTTTTTGTAAAATAATAGTTCAATGTAGATTGATTAATTTGATCTACCCCATGTTAGAAGTAGCTTCATTATATGAGTATGATAGTGGCTCTATCTTATTGGATTACTTGAGTATTTTGGACTTATCTCTTTATGGCTTTTCACGATGTTATTTTTTGAATAATAACATAGACACATTGAACTAAATTGTATGGCTAGATTTGCTTGAGAAGACCTATTAAGGTTACTCAAAAAAATTAATTTATTAGTGTGTAAACCCTATTTGATTGGAAAGACCTGTAAAAAACCTTATTTGTAAGGCAGACCGAATTTTTATCCACTAGAGTCAGTCTTAATAGCATATGCAAAGTCATGATGTTATGAAAATTGGGCACTTAGTAGAACCTATTGTTTTCTTACTTTGTTACTCGCGTTATGATTGCTCACCTAACTTAAACATTCGTTGCTTTGAGCATTGCTGTAAGCATTAGTTGCTTTAAACATTTGTCAAGAGGTTGAGTATCGAAAATGAAGAATTCTAAAATTCTTCACACTAATTGTAAGCGAGAGTACTTGTCTAATTACTTCAAGACAATTACGTGAGAAAAAATAAGAAAATTGAATTTTGTTAAATACGGTTAGGTCGATGACAGTGCAAATATGTTTTGTGTGGCTCATATCCTTAACTAACTGCCCTAATAGTCAATTCCTTTAAGATTGCAAATGGTGAAACGCCTAATTTGGAGGGCTTATGTAATAACCCGAAAATTTTTTTTTTATATATAAAATTTTCTTGGTTATTAAATTTTATTATTATTATTATTGTTATTATTATTATTATTGATGCATGTGTGGTATGTATATGTGTGGGATACTATATGTATATGTATATGTGTGGGATAATATATGTACATGTATATGTGTATATGTATATGTATATATAAACAGTGCATGTGTGCACTGTGGGTGCAACTGGTCTGGTGTGTGTGTGTGTGTGTGTGTGTGTGACCGACCGTGTGTGTGCCTAAGGTGTGTGTATATGAGTGGGAGATATATAGGTATATAAATATAGGGCAGCTTTGCATTTAATGCAAAGCTGCCTTGTAGAGAAACAAGGGAGGCTGAGCATAGGGGAAAACGTCAAGGAAGGAGGCTATGCAGGTGGTGGCGTGAGAGAGTGGACGTGTGGGAGTGTATATGTCTCGGTCGGTTGGGAAGGGAGAAAGAAAAGAGAGATAGAGAGCGAGAGAAAGAATTCTGGAAAGGAGAAGGGGATCTTGGAGCTTGAATCAAGCTTGGAACCAGAAGGTGAAGGAGACGCACGGCTAGAGAGAGAAACCCAGAAAAACCGTGAGTGGTTCAATTCTGATTTTTCTGTTTCCTAGCATATTGTTTAGCTTTAATTCTTGGTTCTTATAGTATATGAAATGTGGAACATTTTGCAAAAGAAATCACTTAAAATGGTTAAGAAACAAGATAGAAACAGTGAGTTACAGGTGGGTTGGATAATCGGGTGGTTGGGAAATATTGGTTAAAAACTTGGTTTTGGGGAGGAAAAATTGTTCCTCCATAGTGCAGAAACCCATTAGGATAAAAATGGAGGTTGAACCGTGACCAAACAATCACGAAAATGAAAGAAGAGGGTCGGCCGGAGAGTTGACCGAAATGTTTGAACCCTTATTCGTGAAAATCTAGTGGCTTAAATCCAAAACCGAGCATATATATGAAACCCTTGAGAAAAACCGAAGAGAACCACATTCGGAAACCATGAAAAACTCACCGAAAAAATGTCGTCGGCGCCGGAGAGGGCGCTGGAACCCTACTGGTGCGTCGCCAAAAAAACGGGGAAGCAGGGGGGTGTTCGGGTCCGGGTCCGGGTCCGGTTCGGCTTCGGGGCGGGCTTGGGCGGTCCGCCCCTACCACGTGTCGTCCTGTTGTTTTAAATTAAAGGTTGAAATGGGCTGTTTGGCTACGGGTGTAAGAAATTAAAAATTTAAAATTGAAATAGGAAAAGGAATATCCTATCCCTGTTCTGGATTAATCCCGGTTTGGCTAATCGAATTGAGAATAGGAAATTTGGGAAATTACAAATTTAACCCTAGACTTTATTAGAAATTGAAATTTGACCCAAAACTTTCAGAAATTACCAACTGACCCCCCAACTATAAATTATTATGATTTGACCCCGCCAGAGTAAAATATTAATAAAATATTAATTAAATTAATTAATTAATTAATTAAATTAATTTGATTATTTAAATATTCCAAAATAATTCGGAGTCTAAATGGGACAAGTCATTAGTGTATTTTGACTATCTTGACCATTCTGAGGCCAATGATGAGGTCCGTTTTACGAGACGGGGTCCCAAAAAATAAAAGACTCGTAGTAACCTTTAAAATTACCAAAATGCCCTTGAATTGAAACACAGTCAAACGAACTCTAAATTAAGTAAACAAATAGTGAAACTTTATTATCTCGAGCATTCCGGACTCAACCATGGAGTCTGATTTGTGAAAAGAGGTCTTGAAATGTAAGGACCCGTGAAAAGTGCAAAATGACTATTTTGCCCTTTTTAGCTCAGATGTCCGAATTGAATTCTGCGAAAACCTAAACTTATTTTCTTCGACTTTTCGGACTCAATAGTAGGGTTTAATTTAGAAAAATAGAAACTTATAAAATAAAGACATAAAATTTGTGAATAGCATAATTCAAGTAACAAATGGACTGAGTCACATGTTATGATTTTAGGGACACGAAAAGGAAAGGAGAAGGTGATCTGACCTTCGGTATTCTCACAGTGATCCTACTATACTACGAGTACACTTTCCCGAGTTGAGATCGATTATCAGGTACGATATATTGTGCTAAGTAAGAAATAGAATTGAGTTTAGGAATACTTGCTTTGTTGACTGGATGCTTCACATGTTTGTTGATTTTTCACATGCTTATGTGCTCCATGCTATCTTGCTGTAAGTTGGGTGATAATGTGGATAATGATTATGTGTATATCGCATGTGTTAGTATAGTGTGTGGATTATATTCTTTGAGAATTGTTGAGACTATGAAATATGTGATTGAAAGCATGCTTCATGTGTGAATGAGATGCATCATTGAGATTACATTGTGGCATGAATGAATCAGAGCATATTGGCATAGTGTGGTTCCTTGTGCATAGCGTGAGTTGAGCACGTGGTGCTATGCATTATGAGGGTGCAGATCTTGTGGTGAAAAACCCAAAATCGGCCATTAGGTACTCGCATACCTGACGGATTCCGAACCGTGAAGCGAGACATATGTGGCGGTACTCATGCCAGTGGGGAAGGACCATATCATGAGACATGGGTGGGCATAGAGTTGCATGGGTGTGTCACGCATACTGCTCATATACTGCATATTGTTCATGTATTACCATAATGATATTGAATGCTATATAGAAATAACTGTACACTTGCACATGCCACGCCCTTAATTTTGTTTCTTGCATTAGCATTATATTGTACCAGCAGTTGAGCTGACCCATTCATGGGACAAACATTTCAGATGACGCTCCAGCTGGCAAGATTTAGAGATGATTTGATTATGGTTTATGTTTGGCCCGAGGGGCGCACTTAATGTTGTACAAGGGCATAAGCTCGAGACTATTTCCTATTTTTGTATGTCGTGAACTAATGGACAAGACCTTATGTATTGTATCAGAATGGTGGATTAAGTTAAGTGTTGAACTGTACTTGATTGTCCTTTATTTCTTTATTATTTTATTCCTTTTTGTCTCGTTACTCGCGCCTCGGGTTCGCTAGAATTCGGGGCGTGACAACGTGGTATCAGAGCTTAGGTTCGAATACCTAGAGACCGTGGGGTGTTGTTGAACACCATGAGACCCTAGAGAAAAGAATGAGACCTAGCGTAAACTGTTAGTAGCATGCAATAGGATTTTGTGTGTTATATGATTATATACACTTGAAGCATGACTTGTTGTGATTACGTGCTGAGTAATGCTATGTTATGATGCATGATTATGTGATTTAATGTAGTGAGATGCATGACATGTATAATGTGTGAGAAATTGTTAAGTGTATATTATGACATGTGACATGTACCACCTGTTAAATGCTAGTCGTTGACAAGAACATGACTAAGGTTAGAAACTCAGGTCTATGTAGTAGGCTGTATATTTTATGGGATAGGCCGTATGCCTAGTTAGTTGAGGTATAGGTTGTACGCTTAGTTATCTACACGATAGGCGGTAGGCCTAGTCATTTATGAGGTAGGCTGTGGGCCTAGTTGTCTACTTGGTTGACTGTTGTTTGTGGATCTTATATGTGTGTGCTAGGTTAGTAATCGATTTTCATGGATTATAGTATTATGACTATGATATTTATACAGATTGGATTGGTCTCAGGTCCTGCGTTACAGTTGATGGATGGCACCCCATTAGCCAGTAACAAAAGGAGTTGTGGTCCATGAAGGGTTATTACCTAGCTATAAAAAAGTTAGAAATAATAAAAGACACATCAAACCTTAAAATGCTAAAATAAGAATTGAGACTTGAGAAGAATCTTGTGTGTATACCGGATAGTAGATACTCAAAGTAATTGTACTCAAGAGTTTAGAGATATCATTGTGTTAAATTCTTTGATGGGGAGATGTGTTATTTTTAGCATTCACTTAGGGTTGAGTATTGGTAGGCTCGTTGGACACTAGCATGATTAGAGTATGCATCTATTATATGGTCAAAACAAATTCTTTCCTCATGAAGGGTTGTGTTGAAACTCGGTGTAAATTGTTTGGTGTAACCAACGGGTGGGGATGATTGACGTTAGTCATATAAGCGTTGATTAGACAAGTGAGTCATAACACGTTGTGTTTATTACTTATGAGGTGTGAAGCGTTGACAAGTGACTACTTAATGTTCTTTTAACACCTGTGTCTAATGAGAAAAAAAAATAGGGTATTAATTTTTCTTCTCTTTGAACTTGTAGAGATGCCACCGAGACAAGCTACTCCTAGACTTATACCACCTAGACATGATGAGCCTAGGACCACTGCATCACCGTGGCATAGTTGGCCCTGAGCTGCTGCTTCTGCAGATGGCACAGTTGAGGAGGCCGTCACTTTTACACCTGCTCTAGTAGGGGTAGGGCAGACTAGTGGTTCTAGGGACATAGCGACCATTATGCAGGAATGCCTTCACACTATACAGGAGGTAGCGACGAGAGCTGTCAAGGCTGAGAGAGAGCTGGCTGACCTTAGAGGAGTTAGAGAGCCCCGAACCCAGAGCGGGGCAACTCCAGCACAGATCCCTAGGTCTACCCCGATATACACTGGTAAGAGACCATCAAAGAGGTCTCGAGCTCGTGCTTCTTCTGCACAGATATCTATACCTGCCCAGACTCACATTGGTAGGAAGCTATTGAAGAGGTTCCGGACTGGTACTTCTTCCACATCCACATCCACATCCCAAGGGACCATTATTTGTTTTTATTGTAGACAGCCTGGCCACAAGATGGTCACTTGTCCTCTAAGGGACCCCAGCTTGAGACAGAGGATCGGGTCTAGTCAACAGTCATTTCCATCACCAGTACAGAGTCAAGGACGGGGGACTCCACGACTTTGTTTTGTATGCCACCAGGCTGGCCATGTTATGGCCAACTGTCCTCAGAGGCCGATTTCCCAAGACTTAGAGGAGCCACATTACTATCAGTATACCCAAGTGCCTCTGCCACGACCACTATTGGGTCAGGGACCTCCGACACCGTATTTTCAGCATGCACCTACAGCATTGAGTGTCAGAACTCTCAGTCAGAGGGGTGGTAGGCAGGACCAGACCACTTAGAGTGGCGTTATGTAGTAGCCAGCCTAGAGTCACCTATTTTTGGACCTTTAGGGCCTTGAGGTACATTTTTTTTTTTTTTTGTGTTTAGTTTATGGACTAGCATACTGATAGATTATAGTGCATCTCATTCATACATATTTACTATGTTGCCATGACATTAGGGGTAGTGTGATGCTGACGAGAATCTGTAGAGATTACTCGATAGAGGTAGCTGACCGCATGCTTTATTTGGATTCTTCATCTTATTTGATGCGTCTAGTATTGGTATTATATTGGAGATAGATTGGTTATTTACACTTTAGACAAGTATAGACTGCTATAGGGGAAGAGAGACGGTGTGTACTCCTGAGAGAGATGTTTTCTTTATTTCATGGGGTGTTCGTAGATCTTTTTAAGATTGACTTTATTGTGAGTTAGGAGGGGTTAGACTTTAAGTTGAATTGGGCTGGTTTGGATTACATGATTAGATGAGTGCTTGTTACCTTAATGTGTGAAATTGTACAATGTGTGTTATGCTTGGTTATTGATGATCTGGGATTCAATGCTTGCCTCTATAAAGTATAACGAATGAGATTAAACAGTAGACTGTATGCTTGTTGTCTGTAAGATAGGCTATAAACCTAGATATCCGTAGAGTTGGGTAAATGCCTGGTTACCTGTACAACATGTTATATACTTATTTATGTATATGTGTATTCCTGGAATGAAATTTTATACTGGGTGCTGATGTGGTAAGCTACGTGTTAGCTATTGAATGTTGTACGTTTACTCTATATAAGCATGCTAGTTTAGTGACCGTTATAGTGCTGCGATTATGACTTTTTTTTTTTTTTTTTTTATACAGACTGGTTGTTATTAATGTATGTATAAGAGAATGCTTAAACGTGTTTACATGTGTGTGTTGATACATGTGTGTGAAAATTGATGTATGTTCGTAGTAGAAATTGTTGAAGAGTTTCACTAATGTTTTATTCTTCCGAACCTTGGTATATTGACTTAAGTTTCATGATTAGAGTACATAAACTACACTGTCTACATTTGTATACCCAGTCGATATATGTGTACATGAAATGAATAGGATAGTCCTTATTAGTACATGACACTTAGTCTCGGTTATATATAGACTAAGGTAGGAGATGATAGCTTTACTTTTAGATTGTACAGTTGATATCTTGTGGGTAATTAGGGTACTTAGAAAATACTGGATGATGGATTGCATTGTGGTACAGATAATGTGTATTGATGCCATTGGGATAAATCACTAGGTGATTTCATGGATTAATTTGAGGCGGGTTAGATGACATCACATGTGTGAGAGACCTTGGGGTATCCTTGTGAATAGTGAGAAGTTTCCTTTACTTTTTATTGTGTTGAATTATTAAGGTGAGTCGTGATGCTTGGATGGAATTTGAAAGGAATTGGCGTTGATGAGCTAATGTGTTTTGATGACTTCATTATGTGTTGTGCCATGTGGAGTGAGTCGTTACAGATGGGATTAGCACTAGACCCTAGCAGGCAGTGTGGGGATGTTTGCACGCCGCTGCACACTTACCGGTGAGGCGAAGCCTGCGGGGGAGATGGTAATGGGAGGAGGTAATGCATTCCACATCGCCTGGCTGAGGGAAAGGTGAGTGATCCATAGGTGAGGCTGCACGTCTACATGTTACAATGCATTTTGCATTGGTCTTTTATTACTATGTCGAGAGATTGTACGACTACATGGGGTTCTAGTATCCATTGTTTCAAACAGGGACCCACGTTTCACTGCCCGGTTCTGGCAGAGCCTCTAGACAGCCTTAGAGACTCAGCTCCAGTTTAGTACTGCCTTTCACCCTCAGACTGATGGCCAGTCAGAGCGTACCATTTAGATCCTTGAGGACATGCTTAGGGCTTGTGTCATAGATTTTAGGGGTAGCTGGGAGGATCACCTTGCCTTAGTCAAGTTTGCCTACAACAACAGCTATCAGTCCAACATTGAGATGACACCATTTGAGGTGTTGTATGGTAGGCCGTGCCGTTCCCCGGTGTGTTGGACTGAGGTGGGAGAGACAGCTGCCTTGGGGCCCGATATTATCCGTGAGACCACGGACAAGATACAGGTGATCAGACAACGCTTGTTGACAGCCTAGAGTCGCCAGAGGAGCTATGCAGATAGGAGGCGGCGGCCCTTGTCATTCGAGGTTGGGGACCATGTGTTCCTCAAGATATCCCCCCGACGAGGTTTGAGCAGATTTGGGCGCGGTAGGAAGTTGTCGCCACGATTTATAGGCCCCTTTGAGATTCTTGGGAGGGTCGGTGAGGTGGCTTATAAGCTGGCATTACCGCCGCAACTATCTGAACTTCATGATGTCTTTCATGTGTCGATGCTGAGGAAGTACGAGCCTGACCCCTCCGATGTATTAGATTGGGTAGATCTTCAGCTAGAGGGTGACGCTTCTTATGACCAGAGACCCCTAGAGATATTAGACTCGAGGGACCAGGTTTTGCGAGGCAGGACCATCCCTTTGGTTAAGGTTCGTTGGAACCATCATGGGGTTGAGGAGGCTACTTGGGAGCGTGAGGCCGAGGTCCGTACTAGGTATCCCGAGTTGTTTGATCTTTGATGTATTTTATTTTAAATTTCGGGACGAAATTTCTTTAAGGAGGGAAGGATGTAATAACCCGAGAATTTTTTTTTTATATATAAAATTTTCTTGGTTATTAAATTTTTATTATTATTATTATTATTATTATTATTATTGTTATTATTATTATTATTGATGCATGTGTGGTATGTATATGTGTGGGATAATATATGTATATGTGTGGGATAATATATGTACATGTATATGTGTATATGTATATATATATATATAAACAGTGCATGTGTGCACTGTGGGTGCAACTGGTCTGGTGTGTGTGTGTGTGTGACCGACCAAGTGTGTGGTGTCGTGTAAGTGTGTGTGCCTAAGGTGTGTGTATATTAGTGGGAGATATATAGGTATATATATAGGGCAGCTTTGCATTTAATGCAAAGCTGCCTTGTAGAGAAACAAGGGAGGCTGAGCAGAGGGGAAAAGGTCAAGGAAAGAGGCTGTGCAGGTGGTGGCGTGAGAGAGTGGACGTGTGGGAATGTATATGTCTCGGTCGGTTGGGAAGGGAAAAAGAAAAGAGAGACAGAGAGCGAGAGAGAGAATTCTGGAAAGGATAAGGGGATCTTGGAGCTTGAATCAAGCTTGGAACCAGAAGGTGAAGGAGACGCACGGCTAGAGAGAGAAACCCAGAAAAATCGTGAGTGGTTCAATTCTGATTTTTCCGTTTCCTAGCAAATTGTTTAGCTTTAAATCTTGGTTCTTATAGTATATGAAATGTGGAACATTTTGCAAAAGAAATCACTTAAAATGGTTAAGAAACAAGATAGAAACAGTGAGTTGCAAGTGGGTTGGATAATCGGGTGGTTGGGAAATATTGGTTAAAAACTTGGTTTTAGGGAGGAAAAATTGTTCCTCCATAGTGCAAAAACCCATTAGGATAAAAATGGAGGTTAAACCGTGACCAAACAATCACTAAAATGAAAGAGAAGGGTCGGCTAGAAAGTTGACCGAAATGTTTGAACCCTTATTCGTGAAAATCTAGTGGCTTAAATCCAAAACCAAGTATATATATGAAACCCTTGAGAAAAACCGAAGAGAACCACATTCGGAAACCATGAAAAACTCGTCGGAAAAACGTCGCTGGCGCCGGAGAGGGCGCTGGAACTCTACTGTGCGTCGCCGAAAAAACGGGGAAGAAGGGGGGGTGTTCGGGTCCGGGTTCGGTTCGGGTTTGGGTCGGGCTTAGGCAGTCCGCCCCTGCCACATGTCGTCCTGTTGTTTTAAATTAAAGGTTGAAATGAGCTGTTTGGCTACGGGTGTAAGAAATTAAAAATTTAAAATTGAAGCAGGAACAGGGATATCCTATCCCTGTTCTGGATTAATCCCTGTTTGGCTAATCGAATTGAGAATAGGAAATTTGGGAAATTACAAATTTAACCCTAGACTTTTTTAGAAATTGAAATTTGACCCAGAACTTTCAGAAATTACCAACTGACCCCCCAACTATAAATTATTATGATTTTACCCCACCAACGTAAAATATTAATAAAATATTAATTAAATTAATTAATTAATTAATTAAATTAAATTAATTAAATTAATTTGATTATTTAAATATTCCAAAATAATCCGGAGTCCAAATGGGACAAGTCATTAGTGTATTTTGACTATCTCGACCATTCTGAGGCCAATGGTGAGGTCTGTTTTATGAGACGGGGTCCCAAAAATAAAAGACCCGTAGTAACCTTTAAAATTACCAAAATGCTCCTGAATTGAAACACAGTCAAACGAACTCCAAATTAAGTAAAAAAATAGTGAAAATTTATTATCTCGAGCATTCCGGACTCAACCGTGGAGTCTGATTTGTGAAAAGAGGTCTCAAAATATAAGGACCCGTGAAAAATACAAAATGACTGTTTTGCCCTTTTTAGCTCCGATGTCCGAATTGAATTCTGCGAAAACCTAAACTTATTTTCTTCGATGTTCCGGACTCAATAGTAGGGTTTAATTTAGCAAAATAGAAACTTATAAAATAAAGACATAAAATTTGTGAATAACAAAATTCAAGTAACAAATGGACTGAGTCACATGTTATGATTTTAGGGACACGAAAAGGCAAAGAGAAGGTGATCTGGCCTTCGGTATTCTCATAGTGATCCTACTATACTACGAGTACACTTTCCCGGGTTGAGGTCGATTATCAGGTACGATATATTGTGCTAAGTAAGAAATAGAATTGAGTTTAGGAATACTTACTCTGTTGACTTGATGCTTCACATGTTTGTTGATTTTTCATATGCTTATGTGCTTCATGCTATCTTGCTGTAAGTTGGGTGATAATGTGGATAATGATTATGTGTATATCGCATGTGTTAGTATAGTGTGTGGATTATATTCTTTGAGAACTGTTGAGACTATGAAATATATGATTGAAAGCATGCTTCATGTGTGAATGAGATGCATCATTGAGATTACATTGTGGCATGAATGAATCAGAGCATATTGGCATAGTGTGGTTCCTTGTGCATGGCGTGAGTTGAGCACGTGGTGCTGTGCATTATGAGGGTGCAGATCCTGTGGTGAAAAACCCAAAATCGGCCATTAGGTACTCGCATGCCTGACGGATTCCTGACCGTGAAGCGAGATATACGTGGTGGTACTCATGCCAGCGGGGAAGGACCGTATCATGAGACATGGGTGGGCATAGAGTTGCATGGGTGTGTCACGCATACTGCTCATGTACTGCATATTGTTCATGTACTGCCATAATGATATTGAATGCCATATAGAAATAACTGTACACTTGCACATGCCACGCCCTTAATTTTGTTTCTTGCATTAGCATTATATTGTACCAGCAGTTGAGCTGACCCATTCATGGGACAAACATTTCAGATGATGCTCCAGTTGGCGAGATTTAGAGCTGATTTGATTATGGATTATGTTTGGCCCGAGGGGCGCACTTAATGTTGTACAAGGGCATAAGCTCGAGACTATTTCCTATTTTTGTATGTCGTGAACTAATGGACAAGACCTTATGTATTGTATCAGAATGGTGGATTAAGTTAAGTGTTGAACTGTACTTGATTGTCCTTTATTTTTTTATTATTTTATTCCTTTTTGTCTCGTTACTTGCGCCTCGGGTCGCTGGAATTCGGGGCGTGATAGCTTATCACCTTTTGGGATTTATGTGATTTGTTCATTTTATTTATTATTTTTGTGAAAACTTAACCCTAAGTTTTAAAAATATTAGCTTTTTAAAATATTCTTTTTGAAAGTTTAAAGGACCATTGAATTTTTAATTGAACATCCCAAGTTAAGGAATGACTAAATTGAGTTATGCAATGAGAAAATTTTAAAGGATTTTTAACTTTGTGGGTTAATGGAATCTATGGAATTCACACCATCTCTCGGCAAGGGTGAAAAATTGTTATCTCATTCTTGAATCGCCGATGATAGTTTGGATAGTGGGAGTGACTTGTTGCCTAGTGGGAGTGTACTATTAGTTAGAATTGTACCAGTTCTTCCAAGTCTTGTTGGAAGTAGGTACAAAGAAGAGAGGTTTGAACCCTTTGTTGAAACACATATAAAACATGCCTCCTGACTTCTGATATTTCATGTCCATATTGCTCCTTATCAATGGGAGGTCTACCTTGACATTGTTTAAGTGTCCTAAAACTATGAGCCCCAGTAAATGCCTCCAGCTGTTTATACTCAGATCAACAAGGCAGATATTGAACCAATGAAAAATTTTCCTGATGAAAGGGTGGAAGGGAAACCTAACTCCTATCTCAAACCATTCAAGGTAAACACGTATCTCGCCTTGCTCAGTACTGGAGGGGGCAATCCATGGGTCCAGGTACCCTACAGGATACATTTGTAGGGAAGTCAAAAGCATCCCTCAGAGCATCTATCATGCCCTGAGTCGTGACGTTGTCTCCCTCCTCCGTTTTGTAAGGTCTACTCGAGGTTTCCCCCACAATATTTCTAGGCTCTATGAAGGCCTCTACTATCCTAACTTTAGAACCAAGATCTAGGTCATTGACAATCCTATTTTCTACATTCTTCGATGGCTACTAGCTATAAGGTTAGCTTCTGTTTAGTCGTATATCTCCAATGACTCTTCGGTTTCATAGCCTTTGCTTGACTAAGCATCAGAGGCCGTCATGGTCGAAATAAGAAAATGAAGAGGAACAGAAGAAGATACGAAGAACTTAGAAAAAGATTTGAAACTAAAACTAATTGCAAAGTTGATTAGAGTCGATCTTCTTAGACGCCAGAGTACGTCTTACTCGAAGTTTTCTTTGGCAATATGATAAAAAGGCAGAAAATGATGAAATGAGGGGCATCAGTGTGCTCCCCTCGCCTTTTTATACAGATCTAATAAGTGTCACGTGGGAGGCACTTGATTCCCAACCGTCGCGACGGTTAAAGCAATAATGGCCTCGTAATTCCAACTAACGGTTGATGCAATGAATGTCACATCACCAACTGCCTCCTCAGAATATGGAGTGATGCATTTATACCTTTTACACGTGTAACACCTCAGAAATTCTAACCTCAGTTCTGCGCGAGTACTATAGAATTGTGGCTCGAGGGAAGTAGCTGATATACCATAAAATAACAAACATATTCAAAGCATGAAACGTGTCTTTACAAAGCTCTTCAGGGTACAGATTAAGAAAGATTGTTTATCCAGATTAGACGTGCATGGGGGGTTCAAAGGTATGTGGTTTAGAATATATTGCTGCCCTCCATATCCTACTGACCTCAGAATAAGAAAACTTAGTTCAATATGGTAACTACTATCTTCGGATATATTCAAATCCTTACTTTTATGACTCTTAATCCTACTCAACTTAGGAGATCTACAATTTATAAATTAGACCATATGGTACATTTTGAAGATATATTTAATTCTTCTTTTCAATTATGTCTTTATTTTCTTTACTAACTTTATTATCGGAACGATTAGTACCGGAACTTTCCTGGTGACCTTCTGATCCTGAGTTCTTGATAGGTAACGAAAGACGGAGGCCCTTCTGATCACAAAGGAGCAGCATCAACATATATTTTTTCCATCATTCTCTCAATTGTTAATGGTAACATTTTTTATCACAAGTTTATGTATAAGATTGTCCTCATGTAAACAATTAATTCTAGGATCCATTTGACTTCAATTCATCTCAGTCATCTTCAAAAATATCAAGAAGTACACAATATAATCCGGTAATTGTCTATGGCTTTACCTATTAGTGTAGCAAACTTTTTTGTGGACAACAAGTTATATAACATGTTTCTTGTATTCACTGTGTACAGTTTGTAGACATGGCCAAGATCAAACCAACAATGCCGAGATGACACCTAACTTTTCAAAAAAGTTACAATATAAGATACAATAACTTCACACAATATTTATTCAAGCAATGGTACAGAAAGGTGAAAGAAAATTAACAGATGACAGTTCTAAAATCATTTGACTTGCGTATTATTTTCTCAAAATTTCAATTTTTTGATGAAGACTTTCCTCATTGATGATAAGTCTTTTCATGATCTTTTTCTTGGAGATTGCAGGCCTAATGGCCAATAACTTTATTTCTCTTAATTCGTAGGGTTTTGGAGTAAATATGTGTGTGTGTGTGTGTATATATATATATATATATATATGTATGTATGTATGTATGTATGTATGTACATAAAGTTTGGATAAATAGGATGTGTTTAGGCCACGCGGTTTGGTCTACCGTCTGCGTAGCCATGACAAGAAGCTGAGACAAGTCCTGAAATAGTATTGATATTGTTGGTTGGAGAAGCAAGGAGGGACCTGTAATTACAAAATACTCTCCAAACAGTACCTTAAGTGCCATCAAATTTCTAGTAAAAAATTAAGCCCAGTTTCCATTTAGTATTACATCGATCCTAAAATTCAAATGATATTCGTTGTGTTATTGTATGTAGTTTAATCCTTCACTCTAATGGATGATGCAGTTGTACTATAACAATTAATTAATACAACTATTGGAGAGAAAGAGAGTACCCGCTGCAGCTGCACCAATAACATCGCCTTTGGAATCTCTAATGTGTAGAACCAGCCTGGTCTTGTAGTAACCATGGGAGGCATAGAAGTCTTGAAGGGCCATTGAGATGCAGCTCAACCCCATCTTCCCTACCCATTTATCGATGTCTAAAACCACTCCCACATTTACTGAGATTTTTGTGTTCTGAGCGGTGGCCGTCTCTCCGAAGAATATTTTTAGAGAGAGAAAGAAGAAGATAGAGAAAATAATGAGTTCGGTTGGTCTTCGTCTCATTTTTTAACCTCTTAGCAGCTTTGGAATTGGCACAACAATTTATGCAAATGCCAGAGGATGCTTGTTTATATGGCAGATAAGATTTCGGAATATGAAGCCTAGAAACACAGTAATTACTAATTAGGTAGGACTTAACTGGATTATATTATGTTATATTATATTATATTATATTAATATACACATATACGTATAACTTGATAGATAGGTAGATAAAGACAATGAAATATCTATAGTTTTTCAGTAACATTGGGTGCATGCATAAAATTTTCTTGGCCTTTGGATTAAACTAATTATGAGACACCAGATATGACAATCCAAGATGATCATATATGGAGGTAATGCTATACAAAACAAATAATGAGTCTATAATTAGGAATTGCCCATCCAAAAAGGTAAATATTATTATAAAATTTAGGAAGATTTATTAAAATCCTTTTTAATTGTTGACAATTACAAGACTATATCTAGTTTATGGATTTGGTAAAGAAAAAGATAAAGGTAAAGAATTTTCATATTTTCTTTCTAATTTGAAAGAACACATCAAAAGAATACATTAGGGGTAGTGATAAAATATTGATGATGGCTATTCAGACTATCAAATAAAAAGATGATAGAATACTGATGACGGCTACTGAGACCATCAAATAAAAAGAAAAATTACTTGAGTAAATGAGAGAATTGAAAATAATTACTTAGGATTTTGTATATGTATCTTGCCTCTTTTTGTAATAGGATAATTTTCATTCTTAATTGAGTAGAATAAAGAAGTTGGTAAACTTAACATAGTGATTTTCAAATAGAACACTACCACAAAATTTTGATAAGATGCCAAGTGTGTGAAGTTTGAAGAGTTCAGTCGTATGAGTTATGTTGACCTAACTATTAAATGACATTCTTCAGATTTAGAGTAAATGGTCTCGACACTTGAACCACATTTTAGAATAATAACAATCTGCACTGATAATTTAAATCTTTATCAAATGGCAGCATTGCCACACTTGAAGACATATCCTTCCATTCAGAAATTACAACTTTGATGTCAAAATGAATTTTGACAACCAACATCATTTTTATGTCAATAACTTTTTGTTGAGAGTGTCCTTAATATTAGTACCATAATAACACTACTGATATATGATTTAATCTTAACGTCATGCTTTATTTTTCATATACCACAAAAGAGCAAAACCAATCAGCACTTGACACGTATGCCTTTAAGTCCAGCTCACGCTCGGCTAACTCGGCTCACGCTCAACCAGTGGTCAAGCGCTCGGACATTCAGAGCTTCCAACAAATGAAGCAACCGAGCATATGCCTCCAGAGCACATATATATCTGAATAAGGATCTCAGAGTCAATTACAGGATCCAGACCAACACTCCAGACTTCATCACCGCCTTAGCGGTTGCCGAGCAGGGAATAAGGAAGCATTCTTTAACACGGAAACAGTCTTCAACAAGGAAACTACCATCTATGATTATCTCTATGCAATACTCCACAAGGTAACTGCAATCTCTGATGATCAAATCCCTATATTTATGGCTCCGAATCCTAATCAACTTAGGAAGGCCATGGTTTATAAATCAAATCCTAAAGGTACGCTTTATTTTCATGCTCATTCTTTGGCTTTCAATACAGTCTTTCAATTCAGTTTACTTACTTAAGCATCGGAGCGGCTACCGCCGGAGCCAATCCGGTGGTCCTCTGATCGTCTTTCTGAGTGTTCTACAGGTCACGGAGCCCATACTTATTGCGAGTCGAAAAGTGCAGCATCAGTTTGGCGCCGTTTGTGAGAACGACTAATCTCTAAGTGCTCTATTTACAAACTTATCTTTTCCTTCACCAGAAAACCATGGCACCAAATCTCCGACCGCGACAAAATACTCAAAATTCGCAAAACTCTCAACGTTAGCCGCCTACTCCTCTTGCAAGGGGACCAGCGGTTAATCCCATGCGACAAGAGATCGAATCGATCAAACGACACAATGAACTGGTGCAGGAACAGTTGCTTGCCATCACTAGAACGCTGGCAACACTTACACAGAATCAAGCAACGAGTTCTCCTAACCCGCCGGTCAACTTCGCTGCAGGAACACAACCTCCTCTTACCACTGAGAATGAGGAACCCCATGATCAGGCTCCAACTAACCAGCCTGGGCACCCCCCGGGTGTTGCTCGCATTGGCAGAGATCCACAACCATCAGCAGTCCCTGGCTAGGGGACATCCGCCTTCATTCCTGACGTCCATTACCGAAGCACTAATCGAGCCCCAACTCCAAGGGCTTCGGGAGCACATCCGGCACCACAGGAGCCTTATCCCCATACAGCACCAATCCCTCCGGTTCGGAACCCTCCTCCGTCCGAGGGACGTAATCAACCCGACAACCTTGAAGTCGAGGCTGTCAGGCAGGGTTCACAAGATATCAGATTCAGAGACCCACGAAGGGTAGAAGAAATCACCGAGTCTATGGACCGAACAATTGCTTTGAGAGGTGCCCAGAACCCTCTAGAGCAAGACGAGTTGGCCAGGCTGCTCGGAAGACTGGCCACCCCATTCACTCACACCATCATGTCAGAAGAAAGGCCCAGAAAGTTCGTGGTGCCCAAGTTCACCCTATACAATGGGTCTGGAGATCCAGGAGATCATCTCTCGTACTACCAGCACACGATGGCCCTTCACGGTGCCTCCGATGCTTTCATGTGCCGAACTTTCATCACCAGCTTAAAGGGAACTGCTTTGAAGTGGTTCCACAACCTCCCTCCGAACTCAATTACCAGTTTCTACGAGCTCAATAGACAGTTCTTGGACAGGTTTATGACCAACAGAAGGCTCAGAAGGGGACTAGAATTCCTGTTGAATATTAAACAGACTAAGGAGGAATCCCTTAGAGCCTACATTGCGCGCTTCAATGCCGAACTCATGAAAATCACTGACTGCAGCCCAAAATTCCTTATAGCTGCCTTAACTGCTAGACTTGCCCACGCTGGCTTTAGAGACTCCTTGACAAAGAGCCCTCCAACCGACATGGCGGCGTTAATAGATCGGGCTAGGAAGTATATCAACTTGGAAGAAGCCAACCGCACGTCCCAGAAAGGCAAAGATCAGACCCAGAGGGATAATCTGAAGAAGGAAGACCACAAGAAGGAGGACCACAGAAGAGACTCCAGCAAAAAGAGGGCCAGGAGCCCAAAAAAGAGAGCAGCACCCAGAGCTGTGTACAATTCCGGACCAAGGGAGGTCACTAACTTTACTCCTTTGATCACTACACCGAACCAGGTACTCCGGCAGATTCGAGATCGGGAAAACCTGATGTGGCCGGAACCAATCAAAGGAGACCCCAGTCTTCGGGACCAAAGTAAGTATTGTAATTTCCATAAAGATCATGGACATACAACTAACTCATGCAGGACTCTCCGGTATGAGATAGAACAACTCATAAAGAAGGGGCATCTTCGGGAGTTCGTCAAGCAAAACAGAAGGCAGAATCCCCAAGAAGACAAGCCTCAACAACGGCCAGAGTAGAGGCCTGAGCAGAGGCAGAAGCAGAGGGAAGGACGAAACGAGCCTCAGAGGCAGAACAACCATGTCATCTACGTCCTCCATGCCGACTCCCCTATTACAAGAATGTCCAACAAGGCGAGAAAGAGATACGCTCGGGAGGCTAGAGCTGCCTCAAACATACTGCAGATCTCCAACGTTGAAAAGAGGCTCAAGCCAGCACCAGAGATCCAATTCACCGAACAGGACCTAGCGGGGGTACACTGCCCTCATAGTGATACCCTCGTCATCACTCTCAAAATCGTCAACTTCGAGATCAGGAGAGTCTTGGTCGATACTGGCAGTTTCATCAACATACTGTTCCATGAACCATTCAAACAGATGGGAATGGACCACGACGACATCAAGCCTACTATTGTCGTAATGGCAGCTTTTGATGGCAATCTCAGCACCCCATTGGGAAGAATCGACCTTCCTACCACTGTAGGAGAAGATGAAGGGCAGAAGACCACCATCTCGGAGTACATGGTATTGAATATGAAATCTCCCTACAACGCCATAATCGGGAGGCCTTGGTTGCACCAAATAGGAGCGGTCACCTCGACCCTCCATCAGTGTCTGAAGTATGTCCACAACCAGAACGTTCACTCTGTCAAAGGGTGTCAGCCAACCTCCCGGGAGTGCCATGCTATTGCACTCAAGAAGAAGGCCACCAAATAGCAATTACAGCACATTCGCGACTGTGCAGATCCGGTTCTTACCCACACTCCCAAGGTGGAAGGTTGCCCATCCAGCATTGAAGAACCCTTGAGCCCAAGGGGATGAGACAGCCGAGCCAAACCCCTTGGCGAACCCATCAAAGTATTGGTCAGTTCAGAATCAGAGGGGCGTTATTTATACATCGGCCCAGACCTGACACACATCGAGCAGGAGAAGATAGTCAGGTTTCTGAAAGACAACCTCTCTATCTTTGCTTGGGAGACCAAAGACATGGAGGGAATAGATCCCAATCTTATAACTCACAAGCTGATGGTAGATCCAGATCACCCACCAGTTAGACAGAAGAGAAGACCGATTGCTCCTAAACGGCATCGGATTATAAATGAAGAAGTCTAGAGGCTGCTGGAAGCAAGGATGATACAAGAAGTGTTCTATCCCGAGTGGCTAGCCAACACCATCCTGGTCAAGAAGAAAAATGGCAAGTGGAGAGTCTGCGTTGATTATACAGACCTCAACAAGGCGTGCCCCAAAGATAGCTTTCCACTGCCAAGAATAGATCAGTTGGTTGGCGCTACTGCGGGACACGAGCTCATAAGCTTCATGGATGCCTACTCTGGATACAACCAAATTCAGATGTATCCTCCAGACTAAGAGAAGACAGCCTTCATAACCGAACGAGGTCTCTACTGCTATAGAGTAATGCCCTTCGGTCTGAAGAACGCTGGAGCCACTTACCAACGGTTAATGAACAAGATGTTCAGCCCACTGCTCGGCAGTACCATGGAAGTATACATCGATGACATGCTAGTCAAAAGTCTGCGAAAAAGTAGTCACCTCCAGCACTTAGCCCAGACCTTCGATATCCTAAGACAGCACAAGATGAAGCTCAACCCTTCGAAATGTACCTTCGGGGTGACGAAGGGAAAATTCTTGGGGTACATTGTCTCTTAGAGGGGTATCGAAGTAGACCCTACTCAAATCCAAGCTCTGATTGGGTTAAAATCTCCAAAAACCAAAAAAGACATTCAGGCGCTGAATGGTAGAGTTGCGGCACCAAGCAGATTCATCTCCAAATCCACTGATCGTTGCCTACCTTTCTTCAAAGCTCTGAACGGCAACAAAGCTTTGCAGTGGACGGAAGAATGCGAGAAAGCTTTTCAAGAACTAAAGGAGTATCTAGCCTCTCTAGAACTTCTGTCAAAACTAGTACAGGGAGAAAAGCTACTTTTGTACCTTGTAATTTCTGAAAACGCGGTCAGCTCCGCACTAATCAGACAGGACAGAGGGGTACAGAGGCCTATATTCTACGTCAGTAGGGCACTACTTGACACAGAAAAGAGATATCCAGAAGTAGAAAAGCTAGCCTTCGCCCTAGTCATATCAGCTCGAAAGCTCCGACCTTATTTCCAAGCCCATCCAATTGAAATCCCAACTGCCTATCCTCTGAAGTCAATATTGAGGAAACCTGAGGTATCGGGAATATTAGTGAAATGGTCTGTCGAGCTAGGGGAATTCGACATATCGTATATACCTCGAAACTCCATCAAAGGGCAGGTTTTGGCTAATTTTTTTGCCGAGTTCACCCCGACACTCCAAGACAAAGCACAACTCAACGAAACCTCAGGAACCTAACTGCTCTACATCGATGGATCGTTAACCGATCAAGGCTTAGGGGTAGGCCTGGTATTACAGTCCCCTGATGGACTCACATCAGAAAAAGTAGTCAGCCTGGGATTCAAAGCTTCCAATAATGAAACAGAATATGAACCCCTAATCTTAGGCATCAAATTGGCCTTGGAATGCGAGGCTCAGAACCTCAAAGTCTTCTTAGACTCCCAATTGGTGGTAAGCCAAATCCTGGGAGAGTTCGCCATCAAAGATGATAGGATGCTATGATACTCCGAACTAGTGAACCACCTGAAGCATTCCTTCCAGACATTCACTATCCAGAAAATTGAAAGAAGCCAGAACTGTAGAGCAGATGCTTTGGCTAACATGGCGTCCCGCCTAAAGTCTGAAGCAAACTCCACAATAAAAATCTCCTATCAGCCAGGATCTAGCATAGAGGAAGCCCAAATTGCTCAAATTGATGAACAGCCCCAGAACTGGATGACTCCAATCCTCCAGTACCTAGAGTCCGGGCTCCTCCCAGAAGACAAAAACAAAGCCAGGAGAATTCGAATCAGAGCGGCTCGGTACCTGATCCTGAACAACAAGCTTTACAGAAGGTCGTATTCTCAACCTCTGTTAAAATGCTTAGCTCCAGAAGAATCACAGTATGTCCTGGCTGAAATATATGAGGGAATTTGCGGAAATCATAATGGGGGCAAAACTATAGCCCACCGAGCTCTGTCTCAGGGCTATTACTAGCCTAGCATGTTAAAGCAGGCTAAAGAGTATGTTCAGAAGTGCGACAAATGCCAAAGATTTGCCCCATATCAACATCAGCCTCATCACGAGCTCATCCCGATTCCTAGCCCTTGGCCCTTTGTTCAGTGGAGGATGGACATCGTGGGTCCATTACCAAAGGCACCTCCAAACAAGAAGTATCTCTTGGTGGCCATTGACTACTTCTTTAAATGGGCCGAAGCTGAACCCCTAACACATATCACAGAAAAGGAAGTTGAGAGCTTCACCTGGAAAAACATTGTGTGCAGGTTCGGCATACCACGTGTGATTATCTCTGACAATGGGACACAATTCACTGGTAAAGGCTTCAAGAAATTCTATGAAAATCTCAACATTAGGCAACACTTTGCCTCTCCAAGCCATCCACAAGCAAATGGGCAAGCAGAGGTCACCAACCGAACGATCCTTGACGGGTTAAAGAAAAGGTTGGAACAAGCCAAAGGAAAGTGGGCAAAGGAACTCCCTGGAGTTCTTTGGGCTTACAGAACAACCAGAAGAACTCCCACCTCTGAAAATCCCTTCTCACTGGCCTATGGTACAGAAGTAGTAATTCCGATTGAGATCAGTATGCCAACCTTGAGGACTGAAGCCTTTGAGCAAGAATCCAATGATCGACAGCTGATGGAAAACTTGGATTTGCTTGAAGAAAGAAGGAATCAAGCCAGCGTCAGGATGGAAGCCTATCAGCAGAGAATGGTCGACAAATCCAAGGTAGGACTCAAGACGGTCAGCTTTCAAGTCGGAGACTTAGTCTTAAGAAGAGTCTTTCAAAACACCAAGGATCCCACTATGGAAAAACTGTCACCAAACTGGCAAGGCCCCTACAAAGTAACGAAAATTGTTAGGCCTACCACCTACTGGCTAGAAGACATGACTGGGAAGCCTATTCCTAGGCCATGGAACGTGGAACATTTACGGAAGTATTATCAATAGAAATGTTTCTTTCTTTTACTTCCATGGAATGTTCATCTATAATGCACAGGCCTCCAGAGCCTGGTCCGTAATGTACAAGTCTTAGTACTTGGTCCACCTATAATGCACAGGCCTCCAGAGCCTGGTCCGTAATGTACAAGTCTTAGCGCTTGGTCCATCTATAATGCACAGGCCTCTAGAGCCTGGTCGGTAATGTACGAGTCTTAGCGCTTGGTCCATCTATAATGCACAGGCCTCTAGAGCCTGGTCCATAATGTACAAGTCTTAGCACTTGGTCCATCTATAATGCACAGGCCTCTAGAGCCTGGTCCATAATGTACAAGTTTTAGCACTTGGTCCATCTATAATGCACAGGCCTCTAGAGCCTAGTCCATAATGTACAAGTTTTAGCACTTGGTCCATCTATAATGCACAGGCCTCCAGAGCATCTATAATGCACAGGCCTACAGAGCTTGGTCCATAATATACAAGTCTTAAGCACTTGGACCATCCGTAATGCACAGGTCTTCCGAGCCTGGTTCATTCTCAATATACAGACTCTATGATCCAGTCCGTCCAAAGACGGAAGTTCTAAGTACAGAATCCAACTATTATTTACACAAGTCTTCCAGACCGGAACACCTCAAAGCTAATATTTAGATTATCTGGCCTCTCTACCAGCAAGCAAACAAACATTACAGTACGGAGCAGATTTGAAGAATATTGGTTCAAGACTCCAAGTTTTATACCACGGTTTCTTTGATCTACTCTCATGACATACAGAAGAACTATTTATCAGAAGTGCACAAGAAGGTACTCTAACTCAGAAAAGCATATTCAAACAAGAAGAACATCAGAAGTGAGGAAAAAGAGATCAATTTTATTGATGATTCGTGAAAAGTTACATCAGTACAAAAAGACCGAAAATAAAACAGAGGCTACAACAAAGACACCATAACATAGGCTACTACAGAAGCTACTACATCACTATAATTTGCAACATCATGGCTTTCTTTCTAAGATGATAAAGGGGCACAGGGTCCAAACTTCTGTTACCACCGCCACCGGCTCCACTTGAAAGGAAGGAACCCTGAACCCCAATCTGCATCAAGGAGCACCCAGGCCATTTCATCATCACTGTCATTGATCTCAAGACCAACGGATGATGAGGGCTCTGGGTCTCAAGGGACCTCCATTCATCTTCTTCACATCAGTTGTCACAGCCCAGCCGATTTGAGCAAGGGTCTCTGCCAAGACATGAAGAAAATGAGGCACCCCACCTTCGTCTTCATCACCAACGCTCCAAGCTTCGGTTGAATCAAGGAGGGACCACCACCAATCGAGGGAATCTCGACCGAATGCCAAGATGGACAAGAGGACTTGTGCCTCCTTTAATCCTTCCTTGAAGACTGAATCAAGAGGAAGGTTAACTCTCGGCCACAGTTTAATCATTCCTAACTCAGACGAAGAATCGTCAATCATCTCCGGGCAAAACAGCAAATTTTCGGCAACATCTAAAGTCTCTCCTACGAGGGAACAATTTGGGAACAAAAGGATTGAGCGCAACCGTATGCCCTCGTCTCCATATATATAGACCCTTGAAGTCCAAAAGCCACCCAACTGAACCGTCGCAACGGTTAAAAGAGTGGTTGACCTCGAAATCCCAAACGACAATCGTATAAATAAATGGTGCATTAAACCTACCTCTTTGACATACCAAGAGACAGGGTACAGAGCTCTTTGAACAAAAACCACAGTCCAGCACTAAAGCTTCTGAATTGATAAAAATGGGGGCAAAATCTAAATGTACAGGCCTCCTATTCGATATACAAACCCTCCAGTCTTGTCTATTGTATGACAGGCCATTCATACGACAAAGGCCAACAGCTCGGATATATCCTGATCCTAAGGGCTCGGAAACAGCATGCCGGTCATCGTAATGATAAGCACAAGCTACCTGGTTATTTTCACAAGCCTTTGGTTCAGAGCAGTCTACTTCAGAACTCTGCAGAGTTGGCTCCCACTTTATTGGGTTCTGTCTATCTGATTATGTTTGCTTTCTTATTTTATTATGATGAGATAGTATTGGTTAATCTGCATTCACTATTCAATTACAAGTATCGAAACTCAAAAGGCAACTATTAACTGCTGGACAGTTGATCTGACATGCAATGGGCTTAGAATAGCTACACTCGCAACAAATTTCACAGAAGGTAATAACACAAGAAGAATCTGAAGGAAAGTCAATTTTACTAATCAAAAAAGGTATATTTCATTACATCAAAAAGAAGGACTGGCAAAAACAAAGAAAAATGAAAGCTGATAAAGCCTCAAGCCTTATCCGAAGGGCCAGGATCCTCTGACGAAGGAAGGTCGGTAGCCGCAGCCTTCTTGCTCGGATCAGCACCAGATGAGGCAAGTTCAGGAACAACGATCGACGATACGTCAAAATCTGGGAACTTAGCCAGGAATCTAGTTCGGAAGCTCTCAAAACCAAACCGGATCAGGTCATCACCCATCTGGTCAACTTCCTCTTTCAATTCCGACTCAGTCTCAGTCTTGGCATGATCAACTGCCTCTTGAACCTTCTGATCAAAGGTACTTCGGAGTTCGATCAACTCAGCCTAAAGTCCTGCAATCTGCTGAGCATATATGTCCCTTTCAGACTCTGCCACGGTAAGATTGGTACTCGCTTCCTTCAGACTCTCCTTGGCAGCATGAACCTTGGATTGAGCCGTTCCAAGCTCCAGCCTCACTTCGTCCAGTTCGGCCTTCAGCTTATCAGCCTCCTCAAGGCTCATAGGAGTCACCATCAGAGCAGCTAAACTGTGCATGCTCTGCACAACGCAAGATAGACAAGTTAGATTGAACAATCAAGCAAACAGAAAGGACAAGAAAAGTTTCAGAGGTTACCTTCATCTGGAGATTCATCAGCTTCGCAAGGTGATCCCCCCTGTACCGATGAGGGCCCTGGGCCCATATCTGGTCAAAAGCCCTCTTGGAAATTTGGTAGTCCGGCTCATCAGACAACTCGGACGATACGGCGGGCGCCTTCCCCTTCCTAGTCCTTCTGCTCGAACCGGAAGGGCAAAAGGAACGGCCAAAACAGGAACGGCAGGTTCAGCCTCCTTCTCAGCCTTGGTAGGGGCTGGCTCGGGAGAGCCAGAAATCAACCTCCTCCTTTTTACTTCAAGAGGAGGATCAGGCTCAGCTTGGGAGGAAGCCTCCCCCACCACTTGGGCCTCCGCCGCTGCCCATTTCGACGTCAGCCTCTTCTTGAGCTCTGCAGTACGAGCAGCCATCAAATTCTCCGGAGTAATAATAATAGTATGAGCCTGGTTGGAAGTCGAAAGCAGCACGCGGTACTGATCTTGGAGCGCGGTGGTAAACTCAGACCTTCTCCAAGCACTCCTGATTGCACATAAGTAAGAAATGGCATATCAGATTATCAGTTCAGAAGGCATAACAAAGCTAAAACAAACCTAAGGAAATAAGCCTCACCCTTATGACCCGTGGTACGAGGGAATACCGAGACATCATCTTGGAGGCCTTCGTGCTCCCTTCCTTCTCCAACAAAGAAGTACCACTTCTTCCACGTTTTATTAGAAGTGAGAACAGAGGATAGAGGTCGGAACCCCTTCTCAAAAAACATGTAAAAAAGGCCCTCTGCCTTCTTATACTTCAGATCTATATTACTACGGATCAGATACATGGATACATCTACATTATTTTTGTGCCCTAACACTACAAACCCTAAAAGTTGCAGCCAGCTATTGAGATTAAGGTCGGCAGGGCAGAGCTTATACCAACAGAAGAACTGCCTAACTAAATCAGGCAACGGAAGTCTCAAACCCATCTCAAACCAAGCAAGATAAACACATATCGCCCCGGCTCCAACATCATGGGGACGATCCATTGGGCCTAGTACTCTGCAAGTAACATTCGAGAGAAAATTGTACTTCACCCTCCACTCGTCCAACAAATTTGGGTAACAGCACTTTCGCCCTCTTCTCTATAGGAAAACCTGCTAGAAGTCTCCCCAGCCCTGTCTCGGGGCTCTATGAAGGCATCCACAATCCTAGTCTCAGGACTGTGGGAAGATTCAACAAGCCTCTCCTCAACATCTTCGGTGGCAAGACCACCTACATTCTCTAAATAAGACGGCATAGCTATTTCTGAGGGATTTCCTACCCCCTCACTAGCATTTGAAAATTCAAGAGGAGTAGACATTACTCTCAGACTCAAAGAAGAAGAAGCAAAGAAGAAGAAGATTGGTCAAACCTGTTCTAGACCAGAGCCTCAGAAAACCAATGTTCTTCGAGGTCGCACAAACCAACAATGGCAGACAAGATCCTCTAGCACAGTGAAAATGATAGGGAAAAGGTCATTTCAAATCTCACCCTGTATTTATAAGCGTAGTATCAAAAGGGGCCCACCAAGCCTAAGCGCTATGACGGTTCGGAACAATGATGACTTCGAGAAACCCAACCATCGGTTCAATACAATGATAGCCTTGAAAAAATCCAATCTCCGGCTGCGCAATAAATGACGCGCCAACAGTCACCTTGAAAGGCAAATAGACAGGATACATGACTCTCCGAAAAAGGCCTAGCCCTAGTTGCCTGTTGACATCAAACTAGGACTTTGGGGGGGGGGGGGGAGTAACTGATATACCACAAAAGAGCAAAACCAATCAGCACTTGACACGTATGCCTTTAAGTCCAGCTCACGCTCGGCCAACTCGGCTCACGCTCAACCAGTGGTTAAGCGCTCGGACATTCAGAGCTTCCAACAAATGAAGCAGCCGAGCATATGCCTCCAGAGCACATATATATCTGAATAAGGATCTCAGAGTCAATTACAAGATCCAGACCAACACTCCAGACCTCGTCACCGCCTTAGCGATTGCCGAGCAGGGAATAAGGAAGCATTCTTCAACACGGAAACAGTCTTCAACAAGGAAACTACCATCTATGATTATCTCTATGAAATACTCCATAAGGTAACTGCAATCTCCGATGATCAAATCCCTATATTCATGGCTCCGAATCCTAATCAACTTAGGAAGGCCACGGTCTATAAATCAAACCCTAAAGGTACGCTTTATTTTCATACTCATTCTTTGACTTTTAATACAGTCTTTCAATTCAGTTTACTTACTTAAGCATCGGATCGGCTACCGCCGGAGCCAATCCAGTGGTCCTCTGATTGTCTTTCTGAGTGTTCTACAGGTCACGGAGCCCATACTTATTGCGAGTCGAAAAGTGCAGCATCAATTTTAGTCGTATAATCGTATCACTACTTATATCTAGTTAGAAATTAATTTTTGGTTTGATTTATGAATTTTGTGATCAGAAAAAAGAAAGGATAATAATAATAATAATAATAATAATAATAATAATAATAATAATAATAATTTTGAACTTTTAATTTTATTAAAGTTAAA
The DNA here is from genome assembly GCA_008638375.1 of Nyssa sinensis. Classification (NCBI taxonomy): domain Eukaryota; kingdom Viridiplantae; phylum Streptophyta; class Magnoliopsida; order Cornales; family Nyssaceae; genus Nyssa; species Nyssa sinensis. The sequence continues at coordinate 24,244,537 of CM018046.1, forward strand.
AAAAATAGAAAGAAGATCAAGTTTTATGATTTATCGACTTTTACTGTTACAGTCTAGATTGAATATTTTATACCTTAAAATTATCCTATATGTGCAATATAATGCTTATAAACCTAAGTTCAAATGTTCATTTTTTTTTAAAAAAATACCCATATTATGTATATTTCATTGCAAAAAATAAAAATATAAAACTATATGTACCCAAAAAAAAAAAAAGAATGATAAAATAAATAAAAAAAGTAGAAAATGAAGTGTTCATGAGGGCTAACCCAATCCCAGGCGAAGACAATTTTCTTTTTGTTTTTTTGGTTAAAAAAACTTATTGGAAATATACAAAAGCATAAAATATCCATGCACTTATAGCTCATCTCAGCGAGGCATACGACCTAATTGAATGTTCCTCAATTATAGGAGTGGGGCCACTGGGAGCAGTCCAAACTCCATGTTGAAAGCTATCGTTTGTCCTTTTATATATTTCATTATAATCCTCGTTTACCTAATAATAATAGATTGATAATTACATTTCTTTCTTTGTTTTCAATAATTAAATCATTGAAATAAAATTAATATTAAGTTAGATATTTAAAATATTTGTATAAATTTTAAAACTTTCATATACGTTTAATAAAAAAAAAAATTCAACCTACATTTATTTTATTAACAAAAAAAAAAATTTCAGATATTAAAAATATTTGTATAAATTTTAAAACTTTCATATACGTTTAATAAAAAAAAAATTTAACCTACATTTATTTTATTGACAAAAAAAAAATTTAATTTGCATTTTTTTTATTGTGCAAAAAAAAAAAAACATTCAACCTGCATCTTTTTTATTGAAAAAAAAATTAAAAATTTTAGTAAGAAATAAAATGAACATTTCATGATTTTTGGTAAGAAATAATGATTCCAACCTTTTTAAGAATGATCATTCTATTTAAAATAATTATTTCAACTTAAAATATCTAAACAAATACAAAAATAAAATAACATAAAAAATACACATTTCACTCTTATCCCCATTCCGACCTTACAAATATGGCCAAATATTTCTTTTAGTTGTGTGGTTGCAATTTTGTATCCTCTAGTATTTGTGTGATTGATGAGGTCGATATAAATGCAAGACAGGGAAATATTATCATTAAATAGTCTGTCCACGCAAAAAGACATCTTGATTTTGTCATGTCATGACCACCCTGTTGTTTGTCAGTCAAAATATTTATTTGTTCGGTTGGATTGCTCGTGAGCTCATTTTTCTTGGGGTATGGATAATATTTTTTTTAAAACATTATTAATTCATGAGTCTTTTTTATTTTTTATTTTTTTTTATTTTTTTTGGGAGACTTCTACTTTTTGTTTTGTTTTTACTTTTGTTGTTGTTGTTAAGATAACATACACCCTTACCTTTTTGGTAATAATCCATTCCTTGTTAATAAGAGCACTAATAACTCTTAACTATGATTGTCAACATTATTGTTAAATTTTTTTTATAAATACCTAATTTATCCTTCTAACAAATATAAAAATAATATTGTCCTACAAAATTAGACATCCCCCTCTTTCTAAAACTTAGCATTTCAACCTATTTTTTTTTAACTTACTCATATTTATTAAAGTTTCGAGTGGATATATGATCAAATGAATGAAACCAAAATATAATATATATACACATGAATCAAACAATGGAAACCCAACAGTTAAATTCATTTGATCTGAACCCATTTGTCTTCAAATGATAATGACTTAGAGAGAGATTTAGGCAAACTGTTGTTAGAAAGGTTGTTGCCCAGATATTTGTCCTAGAAAGGGGGACGGGAGGAGTGAATAGGGTATTGAGTAAATATTGAAAAGTTTTACAAATTTTAAAAATATATGCATGCAAGAAATGTACAAGCATGTAAAAGAGTCGAGAGAGAAAAATAGAGAAAACATAACAATTTTTATGAAATTTGGAAAACTTCTTACGTCATTAACTCAAGTATTTCTACTTGAGTTTTTTCACTCTCTTAATCTTCTTGCATGTAGAGGTCAAACCTTTACAATGATTTGGACAAACTATTGTTAGTACGATTGTTGCCTAGATACTTACCCTAAAAGAGAAGGGGATGAATAGGGTATTTAGTAAATATTAACAACTTTTACAACCTTTAAAAATACATGCACACAAAAAAGGCACAAGTATGTAAAGGAGTAGAAAGAGAAAAAAAGAACAGACACAATAATTTTTATGAAGTTCAGAAAACTTCTTACGTCATCGACCGAAGCATACTCATTTGAGTTTTTTTCACTATCTTGATCTCCTTACAGGTGGAGGTCAAACCTTAACAATGATTTGAAAAAACTGTTACTAGTGGGGTTGTTGCCGAAATATTTATCCTAAAAGGGATGGTGAATAGGATATTTAGCAAATACTAAAAACTTTTACAAATTTTAAAAATGTATGTATGCAAGAAACACACAAGTATGTAAAAGAATAGAGAGAGAAAGAGAGAGCAAACACAATAATTTTTACGAAGTTCAAAAAATTTCTTGCGTCATCGACTCAAACATCTCCACTTGACTTTTTCCACTATCTTGATTTCCTTGTAGGTGGAGACCAAACCTTTACAATGATTTGAAAAAACTATTGTTAATAGGGTTGTTGACCAGATATTACCCTAGAAGTATCACGCCCCGAATTCCCGCAAACCCGAGGCGCGAATAATGAAGTCAAAAGAAAATAAAATAAAGGTAAAGGACAATCTAACTGTTTCAACTTAGCTTACATTCATTTTCATCAACACACATACAACATGCCATCTTGGGCTTAAGCCCGTACATCACAAAATGCGCCTCAAGTGCCAAAATACTCTAAGTTCTTTCTTCCACTAAAACATCACCGAATCTCTCGCATAGCCGGAGTGTCATCTGAAATGTTTGTCCCACGAATGGGTCAACTCAACTGCTAGTACAATATAATGCTAATGCAAGAAACAAAATTAAGGGCGTGGCATGTGCAAGTGTACATTTATATCTACATGTCATTCAATATCATCCTACAACATACTAGCAATAATCTACATGTCATCCAACTCATTAACAAAATCTAAGGTGTGGCATGTGCAAGTGTGCAGTTATATCTATATACACAATTATAACTTGCATGCCATCCAATTTATCCATGCAATATATTGACAAGATTCATCATTCTTTCATGAATTTATTCATACAATGCAATGAAAATATGCGTAACACACCCATGCAAACTCCATGTCACACCCATGCCTCACTTTACGGACCTTCCCCGACGGCCAGAGCATCCAAGTATGTCTCACTTTACGGACCTTCCCCGACGGCCTGAGTAACCAGTATGTCTCACTTTACGGACCTTTCCCGACGACCTGAGTATCCAAGTATGCACGATGCCAAATGCTCAACTCACGCCATGTCCAAAGAATCACACTATGCCAATATGCTCATGATTCTACCATGTCACAATGTAATCCCGATAAATCATCTTATCCACACATGAAACATGCTTTAAACAAAGTATCACACAATAACATTTCAATCACAAGATCTTTTCATCAAGGGTACATGCCAGGCATAATCTACTTCACACATGCTTTAAATCACGTATTACATAATCTCAACAATTCTCAAATATAATTTGCACATCCTACTAACACATGCGATATACACATAGTCATGATCCACATTCATCACCAAACTTTCAACAAGATAACAAGGAGCACATAAGCGTATGAGCAATAAAACAAACATGTGAATCATCAAATCAATATGATAGTTATTCCTAAACTTAATTCTATTTCTTACTTAGCACAATATATCGTACCTGATGGGTTGGTCTCAACCCTAAGAAGTCGTACTCATAGCGTAGTGGCTAGCAGTGAAATGTAGAAGGTCAGACTGCGTTCTCTCTGCCTTTCGATGTTCCTAGAATCACAAAATGCAACTCAGTCCGTTTGCCACTTTAATGATGCTATTCATCAAATTTTATGTCTTTAATTTATAAGGTTCTATTTTGTTAGATTAAGTCCTATCATTGTGTCTGAAACATCGAGGAAAATAGGTTTGGGCTTTCGCGGAATTTAATTCGGGCATCCGGTTTAAAAAGGGCAAAACTGTCATTTTGCACTTTTATGGGTTCTTATATCCCGAGACCTCTCCTCATAAATTAGACTCCACCATTGAGTCCGGAATGTGTGAAATAATAAAATTCCACTATTTGTTTACTTAAATCAAAGTTCATTTGACCGTGTTTCGACTCAGGGGCGTTTTGGTAATTCTTGAGGGTTCTACAGGTCTTTTATTTTTTTTCGGGATCTCATCTCGCATCATGGACCCCACCGTTGGTTTTAGGAGGTCCAAGATAGTTAGAAAACATATATGGCTTATCTCATTTGGGTTCCGGGCCATCTCGCAACATTTAATTTAATTAATTTAATGGAGTATAATACAATATATATATATATGCATAAAACTGACGGGCGCGTATTGGTGGCACATTGGCCAAGTGTCACCTCCCCTCCAAAAACGTCACTGGTTCAATCCTCCCTGGGTGTTGCGCACCCTTTTCTTTTAATTCTTCTGGTTTAATAATTATTATTATTTATATGTATATACTTTGTTGCATTTAGCCACAAGGACCATAGTGGTCCAGTGGTTCGGTTGCCTCCTCTCTCCGCATAGTTCAGTGGTTGATTCCCAGGGAGTGCCCCTTTTTATTTCCTTCCTTTTTCTTTTTGTTTTCATTTCATTTAATTTGATTTAAACCGTTGGGCCCAAGCGACCCAAGCCCAAAATTCTCTTTAAGAAAACAGGTCCAACACTCCTAAACCCAAACAGCCCAATGGTTTAAAAATTAAATCAAGCCCAATGTTAAAAATCAAAACAACCCAAGGCAAACAGGCCCAAGGTCAGCCCAACCGCCCCTGCGCCTCCCCTCAATTTTTTTTTTCGGCCAATGGCCGGTCGTCTTCTCCGGCCGATATTCCGACCATCTCGCCGGCGCCATCGCCGAAAAATGGTAAATCCTCACGGTTTTCATGTTTTCAACCTCCAAATTTCCCTGTTTTTGTACCATATTGATCCTCAAGCATTAAGGAATCTATTTGGGTTGTTTTAAACCTCACCCATGCTCGGTTTCCCGTCTGCACACCCAGATTCCGGCCACGCATGCCAGATTCCGGCGAGCCTCATTTTCAGTGATTTCATCACTGTTTTTATTCATTTCTTCTTCCTATAAGTTTCCTGTACTTAACATTAATGTCTCCCTTACGTTTAAACAAGTTTCAACACATGAAATCATAAAGATCCGACCATCTCTCTCTCACCTGTAACTCAAGCTTTCTCTCTCATTTCTTACCCTTTTTCAGTCATTCTTTTTGCATTATTTTCTATTTTCTATCCTCTATAAGGCCCTACTGTTAACTCTAACCATCATGCTTTTTTAAAAAAAATATATTCATAACAGAAGCTTGGATTGGCACACCTATTTCGGGTTCCTCCCTCTTGCCGTGCTCTCTTCTCCTTCTGGTTCCTTCCTTGATTCACTCTCGGCTTTCACACTCAGCCTCTCCCCCCTCTCTGACTTTCCTTGATTGACTTTCTCCTTCTAACCAAACGGATATCTATACATACATACTCACACACCATCCCACGGCAGGTCACCTCAGCACACTTCCTCTGACTCTCTCACTACCCCTAGTTTCCTTTCCCCTGCACCAAGCAACTTTGCATTAAATGCAAAGTTGACTTTGCATCTATCTATATATATATATATATATATATATATATTATTCACAACACATACCCCCTCACAACACATCAACCATGCATGCACATATATATATACTCACACACGGCTAGCCACTTGCACACACTAGCATGCACACAACTAGATACACAACAGTGTACACTCTACCATATATATATATATATATATATACTCAATTTAATAATATATTTAATCATGCATATGTATATATACATTTACATACATCCATGTATAAACATAACATACATGAACACAAAATTTTCACATAACCTACATACATATTCACATTATTCATGCATACATGCACCATTGAATTAAATAATAATAATAATAATAATAATAATAATAATAATAATGATAATAATAGAAATAAAAATAAAAATAATTAATTAAATCAAAGAACAGGAAAATTTACTTCTTCCAAAAAAAAAAAAAATTTCCTGGTCTTTACAAGAAGGGGAGGTGAAATTTCTCTGATTTAATGGTGCTAATCATCTCATAAATTTATTTTATTTTATTTTTAAAATTGAAATTTCTCTGTTTCTTTGAAAAATAATAAAATTTCATTATTTCTCAGCAAAACAATTAGACTGAAATTTCATTGTTCGTAGTAATTTTTTTTTTTCAAAATTTCATGTGCAATATAGATATAGTTTGATAAATCTTAATTTTTAGAGCCCAAATATATAAATTTTATTAAAAATAGATTTATAATTTGTAAGTTATATTAAATTTTGAAATTTGAAAAAACTTTCTTAAAAGACTTCTGCAATTCATGGTATATGCTCAGAGAAAAACACTAAATATGATGGGTATTTTAGTAACAAAAAGAGTGATAAAATTTTAGAGTTAAAAAGAATGAGTCTAAATCGCATCCTAATTAACAACACATTTAAGAATCATAGACGGAATCTTCCTAAAATATAGATATTATAAAAAAATTATAATTTCTTTTTTTGTACACAAGGCTTTCCCATAATAGTACATATATTAAGCAAAAGAGACTTTATCGTTGACACAACTATTATTATTGTTGCTAAAAAATATCATTATCAACTTTAATTAATAGAGAGAGAAAGAATGAAGTTTTCGAGCCCCCCACCTTGAAAAGTCTACAAATCAAAAGGTATTGTTCTTCTGGGTCTATGAATCCAACACTCTAGGTTGGCCAATCTTAATTAATACTTCCCAACTTTACCACGACAATATGTTTCGTGTCGTACCTCCATGGTTTTGTCAGCTAGCATGTGAGTACTGACCACAAAGTCTTCTCATTTACTAGTTGGGTTGTTTCTGAAAATTAATGAGTTATGTCAACATTACAATTATTGACAATAACACCTAATTAAAGAGAGAGTCAAAATTAACAGTTGGACTCTTGTTACTAAACTCAATGCTAAAGTATCGATTTGCTATGAATCAAAGAGTGCAATTTTTCAATCTATCTAACTCGGTCTAATAACCAAAAATCAAGTTTTTTTTTTTCTTTTAAAAAAATTCTTATATAAAATCGGTGTTGACTAGTTGACTAGTTCTCGTTTAATAGTTAAAATCTCATTAATAAAAAAAAATATCATTAAAAAAAGTTATATTAATTCTGGATCAAGATTACGTGAATCAAGGAAAACCACACACACACACTTATATTTTTATATATATAAATCAACATAAATATATAGCACCACACACACGCACACACACAAAACACACACACACACACACTTATATTTTTTATATATAAATCAACATAAATATATAGCACCACACACACACACACACACAAAACACACACACAATTATATTTTTATATATATAAATCAACATAAATATATAGCACCACACACACACACACACACAAAACACACACACACACACATATATATATATAATGGAACAGTACAAAGGCATGCTTGCAATAATTCTGAAAAGAAAATTCAACTTCAAATCCTTGCTAATAATGGAAATTCTTGGCTGGATATTCGATGACAATTATACAGATTGTAATTATTAATTTAACCTTCTTGTCTTTTTATGTACAAAACTTAATATATTTACATATAAAAACCCATGCCAGGATTCTTCCGGGAATTCAATCAATCTTTACACCCATTTTGTTATTTTATGGCATCAAAGTAAAAAAAAAAAAAAAGGCTTAAATGCCATTTTTTTAATCTTTTATAGTTTGCAGGCTTTCTTTTCCATGACTTCATCCAACATATCAACGGATTCTATTTAGTTATCACAAGTCAATCTAACTGCTTCTTTTATTACTGGTATTATCAATCATTAGATCAACATCAAACTTTTGCAAGACAATTTCTTGCTTTGGAAAGCATAATCACTCCTTTTTCTCAAATGATAGAAGTTGTTCGGCTCTGTCACGCCACCTCCTCCGTTTTGTCACACCATCTCCAGTAATCAGTCTTAACATCGTATGGTGCCGAATCCAACGTATGATTTATTGTTCTAATAGGATCAAATCATCTTGTCAACACTTTTATCACCCCCCCTTAGAAAAGGTTTTCGCGCAAATGTGGGTCTTACCACTTCTTATGGGGTATGGACTGCCGTATCACTTATTTTCCTCTCATTCTCATACTCGTATACTACAAATTCGGTATCAACTCTCTAATTTGAAGTGTTTGGATATTAGAATGGGCTTGATCGAATTCATAGTCATTTGAATGTTCATAAAATTTGAACGAGAATTGTAATAATATTAATTGGTTTTGAATTTTAACTAACGTAAATATATATGGCATTTTTAGTTATGCGATAGGTGTGAGAGGATTTTTGGTTATCTGTCAACTCTCCTACATCCTCTCTCTGTTTTCTTGCTGAAATTCTTCCGAGATTACTATCACGAGACCTTTGGATTTGGATTATAGAAATACATAGGCAACTCGATTTTGTAGCCGTCCTGATGTTGCACTTTTTGATCGGCAAGGGCTTCACTCTCTGTCTCCTGTTGAACACTCAAAGGAAGGGATCAGAGGGCCATCAGGTTGGCTCCGGCAGTAGCCACTCTGATGATTAAGTCAGAAAACTGTAAAGAAAGACTGAAAGTAAAAATAATTGAATGACTGTCAATCAAATTGCGTACCTTAGGGTCCAATTTATAGGATACGGATCCTCCTAAGTTGTTTAGGATTCAACCTCGTGAAATAGGGATTTGACTGTCATCAAAGAATGGCAGTTACCATGTAGAACTCTGCGCTCTATAGAAAGTGGAAGCTATCTAGGAATGGCAGTTTCCTTGTTGCACATTGTTTCCTTATCTTTATCTCGGTAGGGCATTTGAGGCGAAAATCAGTTTAGGAGTCACTTGTGCAAGTGCTCGGTACCTTTTGGGCTGAAGGTAAATATAAGGGTTGTGCAGGGTTCCTGAATAATGAGCTCTGGAGCCCATATAAGTAAGCTTAGTCTGGATAGACAGCCTTCATCTGTTCTGTATGTACACATATCACGCGGGGACTGGTCTGTCACTTTATGGTATATCAGCTACTCCCCCCCCCCCCCCGAGCCTTAGTTTAGCACAATGCATAACTAAGGCTATGGGCTTCTGAAAAGTTACGTGTCTTGTTACTTCGTCTTCCCAAGTGTCCATTGATGTGGCATTAATGCACAATCGTCGTTTGGGCTTTCGAGCCCATTACTTCCATTAACCGCAGTGACGGTTCGACTAGATGGGCCCCTGTTTCTAGAAATCTATATAAGGAGAGGAGGGGTGCGTGTACGCCCCTTTTCTTCATCATTTCCTTTGCTTCTCAAAAGAATCCCCCACCGTCGATATCAGAGTGACCAGAGTTTTTGAAAAGGTTGCCGCCGTCCGAAGCTCCCTTCTCCGGTCGTCCCTTAGGTTCGATTTAGCTTTCTTTTTGTTTATTTTTGTTTCTATTTGCTTCATGTTCTTCTTCTCCTCCTTCTATTTTTTTTTTCTACCATGTCGGTCTCTGATGCCCTTTTCGCCATTGGTTATGGCACAGGGAGCTCTTCGGAGATGACTATGCCATCCCAAGTTCTTGTTGTAGGTAGTAGTTCTTCTAGTGGTGCTGGAAATAAGGTAGTAGAGTCTCTCTCTAGTCCTGGAGTTATGATTGTAGATGCCTTCGTTGAGCCTAGGAACAGAGTAGGGGAGACCTCTGGCAGGCCTTCCTAAAGAAAGGTAGAAGAAAGCGCCATTACTCAGGGCATGTTAGATGACTTAAGGGCTGCTTTTGAATTCCCCTCGAATGTGACTTGTAAAGCCCCTAGCTCTCTAGATTTCCCTTCCGACATCAGTTCGGGCGAGATCTGTGTCTATCTCGCATGGTTCGAGATGCGACTTAGACTCTCCCTTTCTCCTTTAATTAGCCAGTTCTTCAAATGGTTCAACATCTGCCCTGCCGACCTCAATCTTAATAGTTGGAGGCACTTGTTAGGGTTTATAGTATTAGGACATCTGAACGGTGTTGAGGTAAACCTTGACCTGATCCGTAGCAATATGGATCTAAAGTACATGAGGTGGAAGGCCTCTTTTACATGTCCTTCGACAAGGGGTTCAAACCCCTTTCCACAGTGCCAACTTCCAATAAGACTTAGAAGAAGTGGTACTTCTTTGTAGGAGGAGGATGGGAGCTGGAGGACTTCCAAGATCGAATTTCAACATTTTCCCAGAGTACCGGGATTAAGGGTGAGACCCTCCTCCTTAATACACCTTTGCCTCTGTCTTTAAATTTTTTACTTTTTCATTGCTTAGCTAACCTCTGTATGTTTTCTGTGCAGAAAAAAGTTCTTAGAAGAGGTCAATCTTTACGGTTGACCTTCAAGACAGGTACCGTCAGCACCTTCAGACCAGCAATAGAACTCACACCGTTATCCTCATGCCAGAGAATCTGATGGACGCTCATCTGACGACATCTCGAGCTGGCAACCTTAAAAAGTCCCTAATGTCCAAGTGGGCTCTAGGGCAAAAGAAGAAGATGGTAGGGGAGCTTTCCTCTTCTGCTGACCCTCCTCTTCAAGTAAAGAGGAGGATTCTTTCGAGCTCCCCAGACCGCACCCCTGCCGAAGATGTAAGGGAGCCCCTCATTCCAGTGGCAACGCTCCCCCCAGCCCTTGAGGCCCCGAGTAGGCGAAGGGGGAAAGGGAAGGCAACTGTTGTTGCTGTCGAGATGCCTGATGACTCCGACTACTTAGCCGCGAAGATGGCATTTGAAGAGTTCTGGGCTACTGGCCTAATGCAGTATAAGGGGCAGAACGCGGAGAAGATTGCCACGTATCTTCTGTCCCTCCAAATGAAGGTAAATTTTGAGCTTTTTTCCTTCTTTTTTTTATATTTTAAAATTTTAACTATACTTGTTCTGACTTGTTTCTATTTTCCTTGGGAGACCATGTAAGGCCTTGCTGCCATCGTGGAAACTTTTGCAGATCTGGAGATGATTGAAAATCTCCACTCTTAGCTGGATGAAGCCAGGCTACAGCTAGGAACTACCAAGTCCATTGCCTCTGCTGCCGAGCAGAAGCTGAAGGAGGCGAAGACCTCTTTGTCCATCATGGAGTCTGAACGGGACTCCCTTGCTCAGAAGTTGGATGACCTTCAAAAGAGGTTTGACGACTTCCAAGCTACCTCCATCCAAAAGACCGAAGATGTAGTAGAATCTACCAAGGCCTAGACTAAGGCAGAGATGAAGTCTGAAGTTGAGGAGATGGGTGAGGAGCTGATCAAGCATGGGTACAATACCTTCAAAAAAAAAAAAAAACTCCTCGTGAAGTACCCCGACCTTGATCTGACTGGGATTGACAATGTTGAAGTCCCTCTAGACGAGGTCAAGGTTCGGAATGATGATGATGAGGTAGCCCCTCCCGATCTTCCTTCGGTAGAAGCACCTGTTCAAGCTGATATGGATGTAGTGTACTGAATTTGAGGAGAACGAAGGAAGAGAGTAAAGACGACATGGGATCAAATGACCTCTTCCATGTTTGGATTAGCAGAACCAAAGGAAAAAAAGTAATGATGACTTGGGATTTAGAGACCTCTTCCTCATCTAGATCTGTAGAACCAAAGGAAGAGAGTGATGATGACACAGAGCAGAACAACCTCTTCCTTGTTCAGACCAGTTGTAGTCTAGGATCTTTACTTTTGTACTTTACTTCTTTGTAAATCTTCCGACTTGATGTAATCCTTTATCAACCATCAATGAAATTGAATTTTTCCAGAGTTAGTGTACTTTACGTTTCAAAACACTTTTGTTGATTGTCACTTCAGAGTAACAATACTTGTAACTTTTGTAAGCTATTATCAATAATATGCCAAGCTTGCAATAGACTTCAGCACTGTACCGACCCATTATTGCTCTGAAAAACAACCTTGGGCTTTCGGCCTTTAAGCTTGCAATCAAGCAAAGTCATTTGGGAATTGAATAAACTTCAGATCTCCCTTTTAACCTTTTAAGTGAGCATGAGCTGAGTGGTAATAACCGAGCAGTAAGACTTGTAATTTAAACAATCACCGTAATTGAACTAATCTTCGTAGCCAGAACTGGCAATACCCTGAATTCCGAACTGTGAGACCTGTGGTTATATAATAATTGGATAAATCTTTCATAATCAGGACTCCCGTCATCAGAATTGGTAATAACTGAAGACTTGTAATGGTAATTGAACCAATTCTAGTAACAACTGAGCCGGACTAATTTAAACCCAGTAACCAATACTGATTAATCTTCCTTGAAAGATACTCCAAGCCTTTGTTGCTTATAAAGTCCTTTGCTGATTAATCATCCCGACCTTTAATTCTCGTAACAGTTACAAAGAATTATAGAGGTTCGTTCATTAAAATGGACCAAACCTATAACTCTTGCGTGGGCTGCAAGGTTTTTAGGGGTCTGTACAATTAGATGGACCGGACCTATAACTCTTGCATGTGATGTAAGGTTTTTTAGGGGTCTATACATTGAGATAGACAAGACCTATAACTCTTGCATGGGCTGCAAGGTAAAGGTCTGTATATTGAGATGGATCAGACCTATAACTCTTGCATGGGTTGCAAGGTTTTTAGGAGTCTGTACATTGAAATGGACCAAACCTATAACTCTTGCATGGGCTGCAAGATTTTAGGGGTCTGTACATTGAGATGGACTAGACCTATAACTTTTACATGGGCTGCAAGGTTTTTTAGGGGTCTGTACATTGAAACGAGAACACTTTCTTGGGAGGTAAGGAAAGAAAATCTTTATTGATAATATTTTCGTAAGTGTTCTATATTCCATGGTTTGGGTATAGATTTCTCAGCTATGTCTTCTAACTAGTATGTGGTAGGTCTGACAATCTTTGTTACCCTGTGTAGGCCTTCCCAGTTGGGCGACAGCTTTCCCATGGTGGGATCTTTAGTGTTTGGGAACACTCTCCTTGGGACAAGGTCCCTGACTTGGAAGGTGAGAGGCATTATCCCTTGTTTGGAGCTATTGGCCATCCTGTGTTGATATGCCTCCATCTTGATTCTGGCATGAGCTCAGTTTTCTTCAAGTAGGTCCAAGTTTCCTGCCAACTATTGGTCATTGGCCCCTTGGTTGAAAGCTTTCGTCCTCACAGTGGACATACCAATAAATCAAAACAGAAAATTTGACGGTTTTGTAGTTTGAGGTGTTTACCTCTCAAGCAGTGGCTGCTCCCTGCTCTTCGATGGTCCAGTTCGGATCCTTGGCACCCCAGGTGTGCCTCAATCCCAACCGTGCAGCACATAGCCTCCTTAGTTCCTCCTCCTTTGGGCACCTCCATGGCCACACACACATGGACATGCACATACACATACACTTGGTTTGGCAGTCTCTCTCTCTAACCCAATCTCTCTTTAGCAGATCTCATGCACCCATTTCTGATTTTTCCCTCCTCCAATACATCTCCCAACCTCATGATAAATCTGCATGTATTTTGGTTGGAGGAGAGGTCATCATGGCTGAAGTAGGGTGATGATGAGCTAGGGAGCATAGGGGTGATGCAAGGGTGTGGTGTTGCATGGATGGCCATTGGCTAGTTTTGGTGGCAGATTAGGATAATTCAGTGTTATATACATTTCTGTTGTATATTTGGACACAAAGATAATAGTAGCCCAGTTGGTAATTTTTGGATGAGGTTTCTTTTCACTCAATGGTCAAGGGTTCAATTCCCTTGGCCTCCCATTTGGCCATTTTTTCCATATTTTCGGTTAAGGCCACGTTTGGTTGCGCAGTAATTCAGTTTCAGTGTTTCCTTCGTAACTTTCATTCCGTAACTCATTTTTCGACGCGGTTTGTTCCGAGAGTTCCGTATTTCAGTATTCTTCAGTGTCAGAGGTTCCGTGTCATTTATTAATCATCCGAGATTTCCTGGGTTAGCTAATTCGGGTTCCGTTAGTGTTAAAACGGCATTATTTTACCGATTTAACCAGTAATTGGGTTTGGGTATCATACCCTTTTCCCCCAGACATATTTGATTATTTAATCGGTCCATGGCGACCATCGGGATCATAATTAATTCCCTAATCATTCTATAAGCCGGTTATTAATTAACAATTAACACTAATTATTAATTACGCAAAGTCGGGGTGTTACATCCTACCCCCCTTTAGAGAAGTTTTGTCCTCAAAACTTGGTTGGTCATATTGGAAAAACAGTCATCTGTCAGTCAGGTTTATCCATAAAGGAATCTAACATTCGGTAACTCTAAAAGTTTCAAGGCTTAACCGTAATCACTTTTACTGACATGTCTCCTATTGGCATCAGTTATCAATTCCCAAATTTTACAGATGTCAGGTCAGATCTAGTAAACCCACAATGAGGCTTTTATTATGCCATAGGAGACAAAGCAAAGCTGAATCTCGTAACATAACGTGTTGACTGTATCGAATGTTCTCACAGAAACACGAGAGGTGGCTACCTAATTAAAGGTCGGAGCAGAACATTTGACTGCAAATTCTCCAAAGGATGGCAGTTGGAGTGAAAGTGTACAATCTTAATGAGATCAACAGAAACAGGCTGGTCATATCTAGGAGGTCCTACCATCATAGTCTCCCTTTCTAATTCGTCTGTCGGATCATCATATCATTCCAGATATTGTTCTCTATCGATAAGATATTTTATATCAGTTTCACACAGATTCTATGTCAGACACAGATATTCCCATTTGGTTAGATTGTATAACCATAATGCTATAATCTCTTCAAGATTTGATCATTAGACCCATATTGCATCAGATCAACCAGACGATCATCCTCAAATAGGCAAAAATCATCTACTAAGATCACTTAATCACATATGATCCCACAAGTGATTCATCTGATATCCCCAGTCACAAGCATCATTGCTACAGTTAACAGACATACAATCATTTTCCTTTTGGTTGCTATGTCCATAATCATTCGTATGGACATGTCTCCAAGTATCATGAGTCTACAACCTCAAATCACACCAGTTCAGATCAGATTCAGAAAAATCAATCCTCAGATACCTCAGAATTACAGGCCTATTGTCTATTATGAAGACTTTTACAATTCCACGTCAGATCTCCAAAAGTGGAACTTAATACCTATGGCTCAGGTACTCTATGGTTCTTAATCCGTAACCTAATGCTCTGATTTTGCTCTGTGATACTAGTCGATTTCAAAACTTTACCAACTTCAGGTCTGATAGTCTTAATTATCTCCAACCTTTGCTCTGATACCACTCTGTCACATCCCGAACCGCACCCTATGCGGATGTCGAGGACGTGATGCCAGTCAGCCGCCACGCGACCAACCGAAGGCAATTTCTGAACTTTCTAGTGAATTGCACTCTGACTGTAGGGTCAGATGCAGCGGAATTTAAAACTTTTTCTTTTGTCACGGGAATGCAACTCATGTATCCACCGTAGGATATGTATCACACAGAGCAAGTCAAAAATCCAACAGCTAACAATTCTAACCTCAGAACATATCTATTTTATAATCAGGCCATATAACAACAAAGCAGAACTATAATCTCTAGAGTACCGTTTAAATCCATGAGCCATGTCTATGTCTAGTACATATCAGTCAAGTTAGTCGTATTACATCACTCACCTGATTAAACAGATTCAATCCTCAATAATCCAGTCTCCACAGATCAGTGCCATCAGATCCAATTGATATCATTCCTGAAAAATGTTAGGGAATGGGATGAGTTTCGAAAAGCCCAATGAGTAACACAGGTTCCCTGTCATGGGTTTCAAAACCAGTTATTGCTTATCAAGCATATGGGATAGTTCAGTCATTTCAGAAATAGCAGTTTTATAAATACAATTCAAGTAGGATAAAATAGTACCGAGCTAAATGGAATAACTAATCAGAACATAACAGATTATAATAGACCAAATCAAGCATAACCGTACAAAACAGAACAAAACATAGCTAATCAGAACAAAATAGAACGGAACAGAGCATAACGGAACGGAGCGGAAACAATGTGTTATCTGGAGATATAGGTATATTATCAACGGAACGGAACAAGACAGAATTGAGCGAAAACAGGATATCAATTAGTGTACAGGCATATTATAATGAAATGGTACAAGATAGAGCGGGAACAATATATCAATCAGAATACAAGCAGATCATCAACGGGACGGAACATAACAAAATGAAGGAGAAACAATATTTTAATCTGAAACAAAGCACATCCTTAACGGAACGGAACATAAGCCATCAGGGACAAGGCATATAAATCAAAGAACAAGACAGATCAGTATGGAGCAGATCAAGATGGGATGGAATAGAACAGAACAGATCAAAACAGAGCAAACAGGTCAGGACAGAACAGATCCAACATAACAAATCAGGATATACCAGAACTGAACGGATCAGGCAGATCAGACAAAGCAGGTCAAGACAGATCAAAATTGAACAGATCAGACAGATCAAACAGAATAGGTTAGGACAGATCAAACAGAACAGGTCAGGATAGATCAAACAGAACAGGTCAGACAGATCAAACAGAATGGGTCAGGACAGATCAAACAGAACAGGTCAGACAGATCAAACAGAATGGGTCAGGACAGATCAAACAGAACAGGTCAGTGTTGAGCGGAACAGAATAGAACAGAACAGAACAGTACAGGATGCCAATTGGGCACCTAATCAAGTATATTCGAGCTTTCCCAGCTGCCCATCGCGGACTACTCGTGGGGCCTCTACCCTCTGGGTGCCGCTCTGGCCTACTTAAGCCATACCGCTCAAAACTGAAGTGGGTCCCAGAGTGAGACACAACAATACAGGACCAAACCCAAACAGACCATTGTTGTTCATAAAGCATATGGAAGAATCAGGCGTTTCAGAGAAGACAATTGAATACGATCATTTGAAACGGTATTAAAAACACAGTATTAAAATCAGGAGTATTAGAAAAACATCAGAGTAACAAAATAGATCAGTAAAAACATCAGAGTAACATAACAGATCAGTAAAGAGCAGAGCAAAACAGTATAACAGTATAAACAGTACAGTATGCATAGATTAAACAGAACGGTATGCTCATGTAGTGCTCAAGACTGAAGTGGTACCAAGAGTCAGTTGTTCTTTCAGTAAAAACAGTGATAGATTTATTGCAGTACAGAACAGAGGAATCAGACAGAGTAAAAATCATGCATTTGAGTAAGGGCATGAAATCAGTGTATTAGATAAAACAGTACAGTACAATATTTAAAATACAGTAACTAAATGGTGTACTTATACACCAATTCAGGAGTCAAGGTTACTCACAAGACGCAACAGTACAGAACAACACCAGGACAGACCCGAACTAAACAGGAGAGCAGGACAGTACAAAATCATGTCACGTGTAATACATTATAAAAGAGTATGCATTTAAAAACATGCATTTAAACAGTACGGCAGATAAAACAGTACAGTGAATCAAAATACAGTAACTAGACGGTGTACTTATACACCAAGCCAGAAGTTCCAAGTTACTCACAAACTGTTACGGTTATCTCCTTGCATAAACAATCTGATAACCTCCAAGTACGTCAGGCATCACCATGTATATCCTGAACAATCATCATCAATTACAGACAGATCAGAATTTATCCATTCAGGTCTTATTCGTCATCTTAGGTGTCTATCGGATTACCTAAGATAACCTAGTAGCCTATCGCCCTCTTATCGGGTTTCATTCGGGGCTATTTTATTCTTAAATTAGGCTTAGCAGTCATCAGGATTATAACCCAAGTCATTTAGACTTCAATCGTTATCAGTCAGTTACTTATCCAACCTTAGGGGCAAAATTATAATTTTTCCATTCTTATCCTGGACCCTGTCGCGGTCCTCAGAATAGTCTTAATATC
Source organism: Nyssa sinensis (assembly GCA_008638375.1). NCBI lineage: Eukaryota > Viridiplantae > Streptophyta > Magnoliopsida > Cornales > Nyssaceae > Nyssa > Nyssa sinensis. Next base: position 24,262,625 of record CM018046.1, read on the forward strand.
GTAACTATAAAGTTCTAGGTCCTTTGGACTCCAATCGGTATCAGTTAGGTTCTTATTTTAACCATAGGGGCAAAATGGTAATTTTGTCATTCTTGCCCCAGACCCAGTCGTGGTTCTCAGAATTTCCCGTATATCGAATATATGCAGTTCTAAGTCTTTTAGACTTGATTCGGTATCAGTTAGGTACTTATTTAACCTCAGGGGCAAAATGGTAATTTTGTCATTTTTTCCCCCGGACCCTATCGTGGTCCTCAGAACGTCCCATATATCTTGTACATAATTTTCTAAGTCCTTTAGACTTCGTTTGGTATCTGCTTTTGATCATCGGGACACATCAGTCATTTCTCGTTTTACGCGTTGACTGTCTCGGAGTCTTATTTAGCCCTTCAGTGTACATAATTATCCCTATGATAATTTATCAGACCAGTTTGACCTTTATTCGACCTCTACTTTGCACTTACAGTGCTCAGGGGTATTTTGGTCATTTCACGTTTCATAAGATTTGGACTCTGGTTCGTCATTTAATCAGGTATACAGTCTCACCAGCATCTGGGCTCCTACCGGTATCAGTTTCGTTTGAATCAGACTTCATTTGGGTTTCGTATGGCATCAGGGGTATTTTGGTAATTTCGTGCGTCATACTTTTCGGCACCTCAGTTCATAAAATGGACCTCTCCATTGGGTCCAGAGCGTCCGACATAGTCAGATTGGACTATTTGTTATGCTTAATCGGCCCTAGGTATCATTAAGGGCAATTCGATCATTTACCATTTATGTGTCTGTATTTTTCGGGACTTCAGTTCATTAAACGGACCTCACCGTTGAGTCCAGAATGCCCGAGATAGTCAAGATAGGCTATCTGATATTTTTATTTGGGTCTGGGTACCATCAGGGGCAGTACAGTCATTTGCCACTTACAGGTCTGTATTTTTTGATACATAATTTCTCAATTTGGACTGTACCATTGAGTCCAGAATGCTTGAAATAGTGAAAATACACTATTCATTTGATTTATTCGGACTCCGTTTGACTTATTTATGACCTAGGGAAAATTTGGTCATTTTTATTTAATTAACAAATTAATTAAATAATTTAATTTATTATTTATTAATTTATCCGGGGTATAAATGGAATAAAATATCAGAAACTGGGCCAGAGTGGAATTTCCCAAAACTGTTGGGGCCGTTTTGTAATTTTTTAAAAGATTTAAACTGAACCAAAGGGTTCAGTCCGTATGCAACTGAACCAGACCGGTCCAGGCCGGTTTTAACCGGTTCAAGGTACTGCGCTGACGTCAGGATGACGTCAGCCCTAAAATTAAAAATTTAAAAATCAATTAACAGAACGACGCAGTTTTGGTTTATGGGTTTTATCCGTTTCTTATTCGAGTCGGGGCCCGACCCGAAGACCCGATCCATGCCCAACACTGTTCATCGTCCCCACCAGTCTAGGGCTACTGTTGCCCTAGAAAATTGCAGAATTTTGTCCCTCGATTTCGTGGAGTTTTAGGTTCTATTTTCAACAGGTTCGTTCCCAAACGACTTCTGGGAGTAAAACCAACCTTTTGGCATTAGTTTCAAGCTTCAAATTCAACAATGGGGGCCTATTTCAACCGATTATCGTGGAGAGTTTCAGTTGGGTCATACGGCCTTGTTTCTCAACCATTTTGCATGAGGTTTGGTCCTCTGTAACCCTCACAACAAGGTCTTCAATTACCAATCCTTAAATCTCAGTTTAGGGGTCTGATTTAGAGATTTGGTTTTTGGGCCGAAAGGAATAGCCTCGATTTTGAGGGCTTAAACCTAGGTTTCTAGGTCGCGGATGGTGATGTTTAGGGTCCTAGGATGGTCTATTTCGGGTATTGACAAACGGAAAGTCGTTTGGTTGAGGTCGATTCAGACCTGCAACCCGAGGTCCATCAATGGCGGTTTGCTACGAGTTTGAGTTTTTGGGGCAGTTTTATGGGTCCAAGTATGCACAAACACTCCAGGTTTCAATGTCTAACCATTATACATGCATTTACAGTCCCAAAGGAAATAAAACAGTAGCCAAAAAATCCAAAGAGAAAATTTAAAATTTTGGCTTGCTTACCTTCGAACAATGGTCTCTCCTAGGGTTCGTATTCAAGCAGAAGCCTCCCAATGGAGCAGGTCCAGTCGAGCCCTTCAGTTCTCAGTCCTTAGCTTCCTTCTAAGCTCCTTCAATGGTTATACACAACACACTCACTTTGTGTATATCTCACTCTCTTTCTAAGATTCTCTCTCTCTAAGAGTTAGTATACAAGGCCTCTACAGTTCTGATTTCCCTCCATGCATATATGGAGATTATCAAAAATCAGATTTGTCTTTGGTGTTTCATCTCCCCAAGTGCATGATGGATTTGCATGCAATTTGGTTGGGAGGAGATGTAATCATGGGTACATAGGCATGATGATCTAGGGGGGCATAGGGTGATGCATGCTGAGGTGTTGCATGCTTGTGTATTGGCCACTTTGGGGAATAGCCAAATCTGAATGGTATTTAAATATATATCTTTGCATGCATATTCACAAAGATGCTCCTAGCCTAGTTAGTATTTTTTTGGTAAACTGAATTCTTCCTAGTTTGGTCAAGGGATCAAATCCTCTTGGCCACATTTTTTGGTCTTTTTCCATATTTCGGGTTAAGGCCACGTTTGGTTGCACAGTAATTCAATTTTCAATGTTTGCTACATAACTTTCATTCCGTAGCTCCTTTTTCGATGCAGTTTCTTCCGAGAGCCTCATAATTCAGTTAGCTTCAGTGTCAAAGGTTCCATGTCATTTATTAATCATTCGGGATTTCCGGGGTTAACTAATTCGGGTTCCGTTAGTGTTAAAACGGCATTATTTTACCGATTTAACCAGCAATTTGGGTTCGGGTATTATACCCTCTTTCTCCAGACATATTTAATTATTTCATCGGTCTATCATGACCGCCGGGATTATGATTAATTCCCTTTATCGTCCAGTAATTTGGTTCTAGTCACTAATTATACCAGTTTGGGGTGTTACAGTAACCCTGGGTTAGAGCTCGGTAAGCTATGGTTCTGCCACCATTGTGGTTGCCATAGATTCCTTCGTGTATTTCTGCCAAAACATATTGAGATTTTTTTGGAGCCAAGCATCTTAATAAGGGTTGAGAGTAGGATCTTCGATAAAGCTTCCCATTTAAGATGAGGTACCGAGCTGCCCTGATCTAAACCTTTCGAGCCAGGTTTTTATCTTCTAGGAGCAATCCTTCCTCTATATATCGGAGGATGAGAGTCATCCAATTTTGAGTCTGCTCAGAAACCTGAGAAGACCGTATTTCTTCAATGCTTAGCCTTGGCTGGTGAGAGATCGTTAGAGTTGAATCTCCTTCTGGTTTGAGATGGGAGGTCATATTTGCCAAGGCGTCAGCCCTAGAGTTCCGACCTCTCTCGATCTTTTGAATGGTGAATCCAAGGAAGGAGCGATTTAGCAAATCCACCAATTCTGAGTACCGGAGCATTCTGTCGTCTTTGACGGCAAATTCTTCCTGAACTTGGCTTACCACTAGTTGGGAATCAGAAAAGACTTCAAGATTCTGAGCCTCGTACTCCATTGCTAGCTTCATTCTGAGAATAAGGGCTTCGTACTCGGCTTCATTGTTGGAAGCTCTGAATCCCAAGATTACTGCCTTTTCTGCTACCAGCCCTTCAAAAGACCGTAATACCAAGCCGACGCCAGAACCTCGATCAATGGAAGACCCATCGGTATAGAGCTACCATACAACGGAGCCTCTTCCGAGCTATGCCTTACCATGTAATGCTAGAGTAAACTAGGAAACAAAATCTGCCAATGCTTGCCCTTTGATAGAGGTCTGTGGCACGTAGGATATATCAAACTCTCCCAGTTCCACAGACCACTGAACCAATCACCTCGAAACTTCAAGCTTCTATAGTACTGACTTCAAAGGATAGGCGGTTGGGGCCTCAATAGGATGTGCCTAGAAGTAAGGTCGGAGCTTCCAGGCAAAGATTATCAAAGCGAAGGCCAACTTCTCGATCTCTGGATACTTTTTCTCTGTGTCCAAAAGTGCCTTGCTTATGTAGAATATGGGCTTTTGGACCCCTTCGTCCTGCCTGACCAGTATAGAACTGATAGCATTCTCAAAGATCGCAAGATAGAGGAGTAGTTTCTCCCCTTGGAATGGCTTTGAGAGGAGTTCAGGGGAGACCAGGTACTTTTTCAGTTCTTGAAAGGCATTCTCACATTTGTCGGACCATTACATGTCCCTCTTTCTCTTTAAGGCTTTTAAGAATGGCATACAGCGGTTGGTAGATTTAGAGATGAATCGATTCAGAGCCGCAATTCTCCCATTCAGGGCCTGAATGTCTTTCTTAGTCTTCGGTGACTCCAGCTCAATTAAGGCTTTAATCTGAGTTGGGTTT